>JAOVVB010245144.1:0-21277 GCA_028570985.1 Heterobranchus longifilis | reverse complement strand
TTTCCATTGAGAAAAGTCTTCCGTGCTGTTCTTTGCTCTTCTTTCAATGAAGAAATACTCTCCAGTTCTGATATAACCAGTATCGCAGCATCTACACAGAGCCGCCATTGTAGTTTTGAATCAACAGTCGCGCAGCTCACAAACCACCACCCGTCCACCCAGAACGTGTCTTTGTGTCTTATAAACCTGGGCCGCATGTCTCACAGTTAGGTGGTATATGTACAAATTGCAGTGCATTACTTTTAGTAGTCAAACAGCTACGAACATGAGAGCAGCCTGCATGGTGACCCTGATGAAAGTCACAAGCCGAAATGCATTGGTCTCACAATAAAGTCCTTCTACATACTACAAGTGGCGCTGGAGTTTTGACCTCTTCTGTTACCATTTTCCAGCAGTTATATTCTCTACTACTCATTGTGAATTCCTCCTCACTTAATTGCAAAATTGTAAGAATTGCCCTTCGTCCACCTCTCATTGCAAAGGCGGAACACCTGGGGAAACTCTAAGTAGGTCAGTTAGAAAAGTATAAATTGGACTAAACATTTCTGCACATTTTCTTTTTTATATTCCTTGGCAATTAATCAGTGCAGCTCATTAAAGAGGAATTTGACTGAATCACAGGTCAGCCAATTATAATCAAGGTGAAGGATTTCGACGCTGAGCAAATTTACACCATGCAAATTCATCTTATAGTATCCAAGTATCCTCAGTATGTACTGAGATTTCTTATTCCCCCTCCACCAGTCAGCGATGGAAAATTAGTCAATATAGTCTTACCGCGCCCATAGTGGGAACTTAATGGCAGAATATTGTTTTCAATTTCAAGGGTTCATTTCACAATATAATGCAACTCATTACTCTTATCCCCAGTGGAGATTATCCTTGCTTGGTTGAGAACAATTGCACACAGTTCAGTCTTAGTTCATTCACCAAAATCAAGTCAGTGGTTGCGTAATTAGGAAATCTGGATGTGAAGTGTTTAACTCAATCAAGCCAGAATTCATGTTTAGGATTATTAAAATCTCTTCCTGAATGCCTCCCTGATTAAATCAAGAAACTTCACAATGACTTCTAAATAACCCAAGTTATCCACCAGTGTCTACATTAGACCCATTATTGTCCCTGTGATATATCCTTCTCCACCACCACTAACCTTTTGCTCGCCCACTTCATTTTTTTCTTCCCGTCCTTGCTTTTCATTCTTGCTCTGTCTCTCTCTACAGGCAATTTTCCCCATTCACTTTTCCTCTCCTCCTCATGACTCAAGTCACGAGTCATTAGAAAAGCCTGACCTTCTGGGAAAGGTCTTGGGTAAGCAGTGATAAAGTAGGGTTGGCCCATTGAAGAAAGCTATGCTGTAGCACTATAATAGGTGCAGCTATAGTCCAGGGAGCAGACTAATGGTCCTTAACCTCCATGTGCCATTAGCCTGAAATAAAGACAGGAGGGAGGAATACAGACTGGAGGGAGGACAAAAAGTAGTCTCCTCTCCTCTGCCCCGTCTGACACGGAGACGTGGATGATGCGAACATTAAATGCACTTCATGTGGTGCCTCTGTATTGACATTTCTTTTAATAGTCACCTCGTCCACTGAGGAAGTATTAGTTAATGCTTGCTTGAATGACGCATGCTACACTGTAATGTCAACGTACACAGCTGGAGTTGCTGTGTATTGATTGTCATTGTTTTCCTGTATACCTCATAGCTCTGTCCTCGACTAAAGAAATTCTTTGTCGACTAATCGATTAGTTCATTTAATCGAAAGGGCTGTAAAATTGAGTTTCTCCACAAAGAATCATGCAAAAAGCACCACTTTAAGTCGTGTGCTTACCAGAGATGTGCTCATAAATTTGGTCATCCGGCATGAAAAAAGCATAAAAAACGACTAAAGAAATCTTAGTCGACTAAGACCAAAACGACCGATTAGTCGACTAATCGACTAAGTGCTAATACCTCATATAAAATACTGCTTTGTCGTAGACGTTGACAGCAGTATCATCATCTGATGATGAAAATAAACATTTGATGTTCACAGTTAAAGAGGTATAAGCGATTTAGTATTGCACTTCCATAGACAAAATTGATGCAGCAGAGGCAAAGATATCCTGACTTTAATCATTAGTATAAAATAACTTTGTATACACAAACGGTGGCGACATCCCACCGTAGGGGACGGGGATGTAAGGAACGGTTTTGACAGTTTAAGAGGCAGTGAGCAGCTGGATATTCTCTCTAATGTAAACCACAAAAGGGTTCCATAGTTTATAAAACTTGTTTTTTATGAAGAACAATAAATAATGAACCCATTATTGAAAGGTAGGATCAGACGTCGGGCAAGAAACGTGGCAAAGCTAAAATTTCTGCCTCTGCTTTTGAGAGGAAAAGCGTAGGATGGATGAACTGTTTTGTGGAAATTAAGAATTCCTTGATTTTGCTGCATGACCAGAACATGTGGCCATGAGTGGCTGGGGTGGATTTACAGTGGTTGCATGAAACAATATTAGATGCAAATAGAGGACATGTGGACTGTCACTCGCCGGGCCAGTAGGGGGCGATAAAGGCTGAGGTGAAGTTGCAGCTTAGCGTACCGCTTACCGTTAGCCGTTAGCATGTAGCTGAGTTGTTGTTGTTTCTGGTGCATGCTCATTACACAAAGCAACAATGGGCATGCGAAAATTGAGGAGATGATGTCATTGTTTCCCAAAATCTCCCAGTTCACATGTCTACACAGACACACAGTAACTGGAGTTTTGAAAAATATTCACTTCAGAAGGAGTTTTAAAAAAGATATTGTTTTTAGTGACGTAAAACTCTGTTTACATGTGGATGAGAGGCCAAAACAGAGAGGGAAATATCAAATAAAATTCAGTCTAAAATTGTTTTTTGTGATGGCCTTCTGACCTCGTTTGCTTCTGTCTTGCACGTTCATATAATTGACAGGTGGGCCATCCATCGGGCTGACTGGGAGCACCTGAGCCCAGCGCTCCCACTCACTACATAAGCTGCCACCTTAGTCATGTCAGTCTCTCTCCATGTGCTTTGATTCTGTTAAGATTTTTCCCACATACACCATACTTCCCACACATCATCCACTCACTGACACCACTGACTCTACTGCCACTGATCTCATCGCTTTTGCAATTTAATAGTTTAATAGTTTTTTGTAAAAACATCAGTTAATTCAACTGCATTGTTGGTGTCCCTTCCTTTATATCCCTCATGACAATGTCCACATGGATAATTGCAGATGTGTGTCCTTCACATACCCAGTTGTATTTGGAAATGTTGAAATAATGTGTTTTGTTGTTCAAACAGCTCAGTAATGATTCGTATTGATTTCAGCACAAAAATAACAAACCTGTGTCTCTGCAGAAATGATAGTCCACACCTTGCAGAGCAGGCTCAAATCTAACCAGCAGCAGGGTTTTAGTCCATGCAGAACTTGGCACAGCAGCTGGAAGGTGGACCAATCAGTGAGCTGCGGGGGAGTTGTTTAGGTGATCTCATGGCACATTTCTTAACTCCTGAACCTCGACAACTATTGTGTCCTAAATGGTGCTAAATACAGTTGCTAACCAACAGCTTATACTATTGTTCTTTAATGAATAAGTACAGCCATGATGAATCACACCAGAATATTCTCTCTATGAGAATCCTCTTTTCCCATACCCAAAAGGTGCAAATACTACAGGTATTTACGAATATTATCTGCACTTAGCAAATACAGAAAACTACAATTAGCATATGTTTTGCTGTAATGTTCCTGTGTGAATTGCTGCTGTGCGATCTGATTCATGAGATGGATTCCAAGTTGCCTGGAACTAATTCATCTTGGTGTCACAGTCTGCCCATCTGCTCAAGGTCAAAAGTGATATAAACAACACGTTAACCACACATGTGCTACAAGGCCACGTGTTAAGTGCACAATTAATCACATGACTTTGTTATTCAGTAGAACGTGGCAATAAATTGGTGAGCAGTGAACAAGATGCTCACACTGTGGCGATTAACGCCCAAAACACTGCTCCCAGTCAGAACGTGCTAACATTCCCTTTATTGTCAATAAAATAGGAGTTGATTCACACATGGTATTTTTATTACGATGCCATAGGTCGTTTGTACAAGCAGCTTATTACGAGCCATATTTACATTTATTATGAGGCGGCGACCTCTAGTGGACGTAGTAATTATGACGAGAACAAAGCAGGAAGTCATGTAACAGTATTTAAGCATGAGACAATATGGAATTTGTCGCATTTATCCTGGCCAAAATAATTGCGATTCACGATATTATCCCGATAATCAATGAAATATGCTTCAAACTCTTAAAACACACTGGAAACACTTTATCTTTTCCATTTTGCTTTATTGTGACTTTTTACTCAAAACATTAAGATTTTTTTCTCGAAACATTACGACTTTTTTCTCATCAGATTGTGACTTTTTTCCTCAAAACATTCTGACTGTTTTCTCTCGAAACATTTGGACTTTTTTCTCGAAACATTACGATCTTTTTAAGAAACAAATATTTGTATTGCATCACAGATGCAGCCTGCTGTCAAGTCGTGAGGATATTCACGGTATTCATGATTATCCCGATAATGGAAATTCACAACAGTCAACTTATTGTGGTTGTTTTTTTATCACGAGCCACAATCATAGTATTAAGACTGATAACGTCGTATTATCTGCTGCCGGTGCACTAATTTAGTAAACGCTCCTGTGGCTCGTACAGTATTAGAGGGTAAGAACAATCGACATATGGTCATATGGTTTGGAGGACTAAACACATGTATCTGAATAAAGCCACCAGTTATGAGATTATTTCAAGAGATTTACTGTGGGAATGCCTACGCTGATGAAAGACATGCTGATACCTACACTTGAATTGTTGAAATTAATCACACCTGAAATTCTAAACAAATGTCACAGCAGTCTGTTTAGCATATTACGGCTAATCAATTAACTGCTCTGTTGATTAATTGGAGTCTAAGTTAAACCCAGCAGACCAGAAGTGGATGTTAGAGGCCTGCTCCTATGATCCTATTGATTATATGAGAGGTCAGCTAACATCTTGTGGGAGCATAATGTGTCACCGTGCCGCTCACAGTAGGAGAAAGCCTCTTCTGCTGCCGGCCTGCATGCTCTTATTCTGAGGTGGATTATTGAATAGCTGTCCATCAGTGCTGGAGTAGATGCATCCTGCACAGAGCACTGGCACAGGCAGGGAGCAGATGGTGCCATTTTTTATTAATGACTAACGTCAACATCAACATTATGCTGTGTACACATCAAAACAAGATACACATATCACACCAGTGGGTGGACGCATGCACTGCAGCTCCTAAACATTAACTATACATACATCCCCTCGTGTGTGTATTAGGCCGACATATAATTTGAAACACATGCGGAAAAAATACCAAGTTACTGTAGTCCCGCTATTGAAAACAGTGATTCTAGTGAAGTTACATCCTTTTGATTATCATGTATGTTAGACAGTACAAGCCACTGAACTTTGTCAAAATCTTCAATCAAGGAGTGTATGTGCGTGTTTGAGAAGAACAAGCAAGCATTCTTGAGTTTTGTGACTCTGCTTTTCGGCTACAAAACAATATGCATTCTGGTCAATCTACAGTCTCTTTCAGCACTGACTTGGCAAATCCCATCACATATTGGGGATAGCAGTTCACTGGCTAGTAGTTGAGACGACCATCTATTAATAAACATGGTCACTGGGGCTTGGCTCTGCAAGGGTTCCTTACTGATTGGATCGGTAAATAGAAAAATCCCCAGAGACTCACGCTAAGCTTCGACTCTGGAAAGTAACGTACTGCTAGGCTGCACTATGTGATCATAATAAGTAAAAGGCTAATCAGAATGGTCACAGATTCTAGTTTATTTTGAATCGTGTGAGGGGAGAACTGCAATGATTTTGTTTGCTTCCTTTTTCCTCCCACAGAAGTGCTTATGAATTTCATGGCAGATTACTGATATGTTTTTAGGTATTGAGTGTAGCAATATAATTAATTTCTGTGACATTTACTATTACTGGTAGTAATATTAGTATGTCTCACCTATCGTCATAATTGTGATATGTAAATGTAGAATTGAAAAGCTTAAAATTGAAATTTATTTTGGTCTGTTATCAATAATAGAGACAATAAGGCAAGACACTATGTAAAAAAGAAATGGTAAAATATGGCTCAAAGCTATATACAGTTACACCATACAATGAAATTCTTACTTTGCTTATCCCTCCTACACATACTCACATGTATTATTGATGTGTGTGTTTGTGTCTTATGACTATGACTGATTCGTTATACTGTCAAGTACGATGATAAACTATAACTCACGTTTCTATTATGTCTAAAATTATTGATAGATGCATACAAATTGTGTATATTACATTGCTGTAATTATTTCTTGTAATATGCTTCCTGGAGAACGGCACCTTTGAAGCCCCTGGAGGGATTTTATGAAATCCTCCTTCACATTCCCTTGCAAATTATATATTGCATCTTATATGCGTAAATAAAGAAACAAAACCAAACAAAGGCCATTACTCAAATACCACAGTTGAAAAGAGTACAACACAATCATACAACATAATGACAGCAGGTTCCAATCTTTTGATGTACAGTGATGAAATCAAATAAGGAAATACAGGTTTTTGATTTGATTTCATGTGATCAGCAGGCCTGTGGTAAACAAATGTTGTGTTTTATTCCTTCAGTGCCAGTCAACAGTCCAGATGTACAAAATCCCAGCTGACAAAGTCACAGCCACTCTTCCAAAAAGTTCTGAGCATTTGCATTACATTAAAACATTGTTTTAGAAAGACATGTAAATGCTAAATATTCAGACAGAAGCCCATAGCTTGTGGATTGTCCATTCAAACACACAACATACTATTTACAGTTTGCATTGACATCTAGCAAAATGAAATGAAGTGTCTATGGTACAGACTACCAGAGAAACCCATCGGTATTATCAAGGCAATTCAAAGATGTATCAGATGTCCATAGTTGAATATTTTAACAGATGAATATCTACATGACCTAATTTATTAGAATACTTTAAATGCATTAGCTTATGAAAAATCCAAGGCTCAAGTCTAGGGTTATGGAAATGCAGGAATTCAGCTCTGCTCTGCCTACAAGTTCTTACTCTGACAGTCCCAGTGGTAACCTTCATTTATGTATAAAGCTGATTTCTTACCAGACAGGATGGTGGCTAATGCAGAAAGACAAGTAAAAGAAGATTAAATCTCCTATTTATAATAATGTACACAAAACAAAGGGAAGGCAAGGTAAAGATGTGTAAGCAGGAAAATCACAGGTGTAAATAATAACATTAACAATGGCTCCATTCCATTTAGTGTCAGAGTAAGCCATGTCAGTGAGTCAGCATGCACAATGCAGAGCCGTCATTAATGTTATTAATTACACCTGTGCTTTTCCTGCTTTGGCAAGTCAAAACGTCTGCTGTGAAAAGAGTCTATTGAATTAGACAAACCATATTCTATGGAGGCATAACATAAACCAACTCTATGTTCTTGATGTAGGTTTTAACAATTTGATGACAAACCAAGCCTACCACACTAAAACGTTGAGCATGTATAATGTTTACCATGTTCCCTCTCTGTTTAATGTGTTAGCATGCAAACATTCACTAAATTCTACTAAACACAAAGTACAGCTGAGGCTGATAGGAATGTCATTAGTTTTGCAGGTATTTGATCATAAATCAAAGTGTTGGACAAATTAGTTTTTTATCTACTGATGGCACTAGATTTAAAGTTCAGGGATATCAAAGTGATTAAATCTGTGGGGAACATGAATTTGTCTTCAAAATTGAATAGCAATCCATCCAATCGTTAGATATTTCAGTGTTGACCAACCTTATGGTGGTTCTTGAGGACAAGTCAGGGGATCAACATAGTTGATAGATTTCATCCTTTGGGAACAATTAACCTCTGTACAAAATTTGTATTGCAATCCATCCAATAGTTGTTGAGACATTTAAGTCTGGACCAAAAGTGGTGGACCAACCAACTAATTGCCATCCCAAGAGCCATTCCACTAGCTTGGCTAAAAAGGTCTGGTTTGAACATTCTGCCCATTGACTCCTATTTAAGCTACCATCTGTATTTCAGTTTAGCTGCCATATTTCGGTGATATGATGGTCAAAATGACAATATTGCCCACTTGGTGGCAAGTTAAAGTAAAATTATGGATTTTTGGAAAGTTGGAGAAATAAAAGTTGCAGGAGCGAGACCCACTGTGTGTCTACTCCATTGTACCCAGCCAGAAGTCTACTATCTGTATTTTTACATCCAAATGTTGCTGGTCTGTAGTGAAAATGACTGACCAGGTAACCCAGATTCATATATTATTTACTGATGTGAGGAGGTTTGACAGAATTGGCATTGTCAACAATCCCCCCTAACGACAGATTTCTTCACAAATGTAAAGCATTAATTCTTAAATACATGTATGGGGGGCCCTTCTGTGTGGAGCTTGCATGTTCTCCCCGTGTTAGCGTGGGTTTTCTCCGGGTTCTCCGGCTTCCTCCCACAGTCCACAGACATGCAGGTTAATTGGTGACTAAATTGCCCGTAGGTGTGAATGTGACAGTGAATGGTTGTCTGTCTATGTGTGTCAGCCCTGTGATTGACTGGCAGCCAGTCCAGGGTGTACCCCGCCTCTCACCCAATGACAGCTGGGATTGGCTCCAGCCCCTCCGTCACCCTGTGCAGGATAAGTGGTTACAGATAATGGATGGATGTATAAAACAACCCTTGTTACCTTGTTATTTGCACAAATTAATTACATATAAAGTCAATGTAAAGACACGATTAGACACAAGTTTGCGCAATGAAGTGTTCAAACTGGAATTTGAAGATTAATTTCTTTGCGCCCGGTGTGTGCACACAGTTAACCTGTTGTCCTTGACGCTGGATAACAAATGCATTACCATATCTTACCTTATGCTGTAGTTGATATGTAAAATATCCTGTGACAAAGAAAATCATTAATCATTTCATGCAAAATGGGACAGCAAAACAGGCTAATAACCGAGTGTGGCCTTGGCCCGGTTTTCTACAACTCAGGCTGTCAGTAGTTGCTGTATGAAGACTAAGTAAGTGAGAACATATGAGGTCTTAATGTAAATGACTGATCAAAGGTGAGAGCGCACATCAAAGACTGGATTCTCCAGCGTGCAGCTTCACATTACCACATGTTTGACACATGGTGGTTCTCCAAGCATATCGCATACATCAACCTTATCTCAGCTGCTTTTCACTTGCCCCCCCCCCCCACTCTAGCATCCTGCAGAGCAAAATGTCTTCATAAAAGCATTAATGTTTATCTCAGTGGAAAAGCAATACATCATACTGTGCTCGTTCTCTCTTGCCCTGATTTGATGGAATTCCAAGAATGTCACCAGCAGCTTTGCGTTGACATTACAGGCAGGCCATAGTGGATGACTTTTGCCCACATACAGCACAATACACTGATTTTATAAACAAAAATACTCTAGGTGCTTTCTGCATCAGTGATCAATCTAATGAAAACAAGGTACCTCTTCTCCCCACATGGTTGCCACAAGACTTTATGTAAACTCCATTAAAACAGCAGCAAAAATGTAATTAGTGTTAGGCATCACTAAGCATCAGCTCAGCAGTAATTCACTCCTTTTCTCTTTCTTTTTTTTTATTTCCCTCCTTCCCTCCCCAACAATTCAGAATAGGGAGGGATGCAATTTCCCAAGGATCCAGGAAATGCTTACAGAGGATTACACCGGAAACACACAGCTACTTGCACGCTAGCATTAAGTGAGGCTTAGGTTTCAATACAATATGCATATATACTCCTCCCTGGTGTTTTGAAGACCAGCATTATAGAAATAATATATGCACCCCCTTATGCTACGGCCATTTATTATCTTATAGCTCTCTCAGTGCTTGTGAACAATTTCATTAATGTATATAATATTCAGCCGGCAGTCATCAATATAAAAAGCCTGAATTAATCTTGCTGTCTTTCACATTGACTGATTGTCTCGTCTTCTATACACTAAGTGAATTAATTATGTAGTCTCATGTCAGCTTAAGCACCTGAGAGGAGAAAGGGAATTAAGAAAAGTGATAAAGATGCGTTGTACAGTCCATTAGAGACAAATCAGTTCCCATGATTTAAATTCTATGATTAATATGCATGCTGATGAACACAGGAATATTAAAGAATGTGAGATTCAATTTTAGGACCTCTGGTGTGCACTGCATGAATATCAACTATTGATGATCAAACGTTTAGTTGGCAGGACCAGGCTGGTGTAGGTTTTTTGGCTTATGTGTTCATGCCTTTCTGCACTCTTTGAAATTCATGACTGTGTTAAGGCCCCTGGATTTAATTAAACCAATTCAGGCGCGGTGGCAAACTGGATTGGTTAATGCAGCGCTGTGGAACACGGAGAGGCAAACTGGGAGGTCACAGCGGCAGGGAAACCTGTGCTGCTGAAGCACTGATAAAAGCGTAGGTGATGGAGTTGTGGCACAATGAGAGGGTGATGAGAGGAAATGACACTGAGTGTTGCCATGGTAGGTAAATTGCTAAGGAATCAATCTTTGCAAGTAATTCAGTCATTATTTTTCATTGCTGTTATGACTGCATTTGGTCACACAACAGTAAGAATCAATCTGTGCATGTCTGTCTCTCTCCATGGTGCTGACATGTTTAAATGAAAGGTTTGTCCTAATACCTGCACAGTATTTGCATTTAATCAAGTGCCAGTGTGTGGGATGCATTTCCACAAGCAATGCTCAAGTTAAGAGTGTGAATTTTACAACACGCAGGGACTAACTTGCTTAATGAGGTCATCTTGTCACTCACACAAATGCATGGCTTTTTGTTATTTCTTTATAAGTACAAATACATAAAACTGAATATACAGCCTTAAATTTGACCTCCTTAAGCCCTGCCCCCTTAATTACTGTTGCCTTTCATTTGTCGCACGGTATCTATTAGTTTACAATGATAACGATGGCAGATTTACCACTTGACATTTTTAGTAACAATTCAGACAGATAGACAAAAGCAGGCTTCTCATTTCTAGCCAGCAGCAGTTGATTTTAACATTGAAAACATTGCGAAAGCTAACTAGCTCATTAAGCTAATGTTAGCTCCATGTGTTGGTTAAAAATGCTGAAATCTGGTTTCCAGCTGACTCAATTTGAAACCAGAATCTTATATAGAAAAATAAATAAAAACATCTTGAAAATCACTTTATAGCAACATACATGATGTCTTTTTAACCTAACCTTTAACCCCACACATCTCTGTGGTTAGATGATAATGTGCTTCCTTTGGAAGTAAAGGCCTTTGCACACAGAGTCCATATTTTTTATCCGAAATTGTCACACGTTTCAAATACGACCTCACGTTGTGTCAATCACATTTGTCAAAATCCTTCAGAGCGTTGTTTGACCATTCAGAGCCACCGTACATGCAAACGTCATCATCCAAAATGTAAATACAGGGATTCACATTTAAAAGTGAATTGCACACTTCAGAGACTTGGAGCTGCTCCGGCAAAAATAGATACGACACGATAGCGGAGCAGGGACAGACGTAGATCCTGAAATAGACCTGGAAATGCTGCATCTCCTTTATCAGCAGGTGAAACTCTCCGTGCTCTTATCTCCTTATCTCGTATTGCCAATTTTCTCTACGAATAGAATAATAATCAGACTCAGTGTTCAAGGTTTGTGTGTGTAGCGATTTTTTTTCGGATGACGGATTAAAAATACTCAGTTACTACTGTAGTTAGTAAGCTACTTAGCTAGGCGTGCCATCGATTGTAGTTTACGTTAGAGCAGATACAATAATCCATTTAACCGGTTCCTTCCACTTTTGCTCTTGTGATTTGTTTTTGAAAAACCTAGAAGAAAAGGCACCACCATCCACACTCTGTACGATGTAGCTCTGTTACTACAACCCCACGCACACCGCTTCCAATCCAAAGCTCGACAGGCCTGCTGTGCCAAGTTACGCTGTGCTGGACTTTGGCAGTTTCGCTGTGGGTTTTAGCAACCGGTAAATTACAATCAATTAGAATTACTGATGTGGATGACTTATGGACTGAAATAACTGCGACAATGCCAGCAGCCTCACCTGTAAAATCACACTGAGATGATGGGAAAGCTTCAGTTGTATCTGTTTTTTTTAATGATCCTATCAATTTTTAATCTCATAAGAAATCTGACAGAGATAACTATTACAGTTATGTTTTTAGAAAACTAGCCACTTCCCAGAAGCCAGCAGCACTGCACAGTGAAACTAAGTAATAGTCTGTTTATGCTGAAACGCTTCTGCTGCCTGAAATTCTGTGGCATCACCCATTAGCAGCCAATCATGCCATGTCTGTTTACTGCCTTTACCGTTAACAGTCACAGGCACTACAATTACTATAAGTGTGAACTAGTTTATATCAGCCGTTACACAGAGGTACACTGATGCAATTTACAGTAATTGCCAGTGACATGATCTGACACAAAGCATAGCTCCAAACCATCTCAACAGATGTTTCACTGGAGAACACTTTGGTCCTTTGAGCGCTGCGTTCCTCACTTCCCAATGAAACCTGCCAAGTTTGTTTGATGACAGAAGATGATGGGAGCACAGGGGGTGATTAGAGAAGGTACAGACAGTGCACCAAGGACTGTTTTTGGGTTAGAATCAAAGTCTTTAAAACTGGTAACTGTCCCCATAGGCATGCAGCCTGTACATGCACAACTGTTGCATCATTGTCTACAAAATACAAATCTCTTCCCTGCTGCAGAAAGTTGCAACTGATCCAAGGTCAAAGTAAAGGAAAGCAGGAATAGCTTTTGCCTTTTATACATCAGTCCTTCATAAGCCTCACGATTGCCAGCGGCTGCCAAAATCTCTGGCAGTCCTGGGCTGCACCAACAACAGGTGCTACAGATGTCCACCTCCCAACAACATCATAACGTTGTGCAACAGTCGCAGTTTGGTTAGATTTATGCAACAAAACTACTTGGTTAGGTTTAGAAAAAGATCATAGTTTGGCTTAAAATCTTCACTTCTGTACGTCTCTACCTGACGTAATTATGCAGGTGATGTAGAACATGACGTAGTTCCGTTTATTACCTAAAGTTAATATAAATGTTAACTTAATTTCAAATGGAACACAAAGACTGGTCTCCTGGGCCAAAGTCCTGTGTTTGTTTGAGCCGCCCACCCTAAACGGACTTTCTTGGACTTAATACTATACGATTTCCTGCTTTGCTCCCATCATAATTACTATGGCCACTAGAGGGCGCCGCCTAACAATAAATGTAAATATAGGTCGTAGTCCTATACTGTATAAAATATGGACGTAGTCTCCATGACGTCACCTGTAGGTTTCTGATGAGCCAAAAAGAAGCTGGGTGGCTCCGGCCGTCACCATCTTGGCAGTGCCTGATGTAGAATTTTTTTCCCACCACTGTTTCGCCATAGACCCGCCCTGCTGTGCTGTGATTGGCTAGTACTCATCATGTTGACGCGTCAAAAGTCAGAGGGGTTAGGCCAAAGAGGACAGGGTTAGGGTTATACCTAGCCGATCACAACACGGGAGGGCGGGACTAGTAGCACAGTAGGGCAGGACTAGGTGAATCAGTGGTGGGAAAAAAAATCCATTAATTATGCATAACTTTAAGCCTTAATATAATTTAAACAGGTGAGTTATAATCAGGCTGTAAACATGTTTATTTCTGCTGTAAATTTGGACATTTTAACATGGTGGTCTATGGGGATTGACTTGCTTTTGGAGCCAGCGTCAAGTGGCCATTAGAGGAACTGCAGCTTTTGGCACTTAATTAATGGCTTCATTTTTCAGCAGCAGAGGTTGTCTGTCAGGTCTACGGGGTCGTTTTTGGGGGGAGGACAGTCTCAAAGCTCCACTCTGCTAGCTTGCGTGACAAAATCAACTCAGCTGCTTATCTTATCCTGGTAGCCAATCTTCCATGCTTCTACAGTTATCAGCCACTATGGGACGTGGTTTAGGGGTTTCGATGCTGACCACGAACCCCAATGTGTCTGGCTTGGGACCTTTGTTGTGACTCTCTCTCCCTCGTTTCCTGTCATCTCCCTACTGTTTGTAATACAGGCACAACAAATACTCAAAAAAGTACTTAAAATATATCAGCCATGATATTAGAACGTACTTTAGTTTTATTTGCTGTGGTTTGATGAGCAACAAAGCCAGTGTGCACTTGGAAATTAGGTGGGATTATTGTACATTCAATTACAGCCAGGAATGATTTATGCACTGAGGAAATTATGCACAAATCTGTTGTTAAGGTCTGCCTTCCACTACAGGTCTGCAGGGAAATATAGAATCAAGTGTAACTGTGTAACTATCATGTTTTCATGTACATACATCACTTACCCTGCATTCTGGTGTATCATATGCAATATTCATCATCAATAAAACTGCTAATTTAGTTAATCTACTGGCGATACAGGCATGCTGTCATTGTGATTGTTTGATTACAGCAACAGCCATGTCTACAAAATGATGGATATAGCTACTTGTTAACTGTGTTGTATTTCTAAACACTCATACATTACAATAATAGGTCTACAGTTTTATGTACGTGTGAGACCTATTGATTTTTCGAGTTGGTCTCAAAGGCAATGGAAATATCCTCTTCAACCTTGGCTTGTGATTTCATTAAACAACAACACATGCTTACAGCCTTTCCCATAACAAGAGGCGTTGTTGAGCAGACAATCCTCAAAATTAATTTCTGTTGCCTCGATCACACAAAAGGCTGGATTTTCTACATGCCATCAAGGTGTGCAACACTGTGGTGGCATGCTGTGCGTTCTTCAAAACAACGCTATTAGTCATAAGATGACTGGATGACGAATGCTCACAGGCCTGATCTGACTCAACCAGTTTGGCCCTCGGACGTCACATGAATGAGGGAAAATGTGACTGGAGTTTTTTCCCCATAGGTTTAAGGTGAGACACGATACAGGCAAAAACATTGTTGTTTTTTTCATGCACTGGTCAATTTTGAGATTTTGGGCAATTTTGCTTCCATAACATGTCGTCTTTCAGACTAGTGGAAAGAAAGAAAAAAAAAACACATTTAGGTGTTTATTTTACTACACTTTGTCTATTTGTGTCTGTAGATCTCTCCAAAAGTTAGCATTAAATAATGCCTCATTTCCATATTTAAACATAAGATTTCAGAAATCTTGTAATACAAAAAATGATTGTCTTAATGTAAGTAATCAACTATGGAAGTTTCATGGTGATAGTATTTTTAGCGTATATTCACCCGTAGTGTCTTGCAAAATGTATAGCATTTTAACATACATTAAGTTTAAAGGCCGTTTTCTCAAAATGTTTTTTATTTTTCATATACTCTGAGCCAGAAATCTCCACTTATAGCACTTACAAACACCAAACTTTCCAGTTGAATTCCTATCTATATTCTGGAGGTTTATATAGAGGGATTTGTTCATATCATTTATTGCCCGATTTCTATAACATTTAATTCCTAAAAAAAAATGTATTTATGGAATGAACAAAATGAAACAAGACTTTTGAACCTGGCTTTATCCATTGTATGCAAATTAGTACAAATTGAATAAGATAATGCCTCATTTGCATATTTAAATATAATGTTTCAGAAAACGTGCAATACAAGAAAATACTTTAATGTAAGTAATCAACTGGGGAAGTTTCATGGTGATATCTAATAGTTATAGTATTTACCCTATGCACCTGTAGTGTCTCCCCTTAAACACATTTTCTTTTTTAGTACATTTCATCAGATTTGGCTTATTTTATATTGACTGCTATGCTTTTCATATATTGATATATTTTGGTAAATTAATTTTCATAATACTTTACTGACATTGTGTTAATATATATGGGAATTTGTTGGCCTCATGTTCAAAATGACAGAAACATATTTATTTTTCACATTAATTTGATTAAAAACTTGAGTGAGAATCATGTTTCATGCAGTAAATGTGGTCCACAGTGCGTCTCGTCTGGTGCAGCGCGTTACACATCAGTTAGTGACCACCAAGTCCATTTTTCCCCTGCAGCTGCTGCCCGAGACGGGCTGATGAGAGTTCGATATGCAGAGGAAATAGGCGGTGGTCTCATTGCTGACTGATCCTTATCCTTCCTTCAAAGCCCGGGCTGCAGTTCTCTGACTCAGCTCACATCTCCTAACAGCTGTTTTATCAACTTTCTAACAGCCACCCGCTCTGCATACTAGTGAACAGCAAAAAGGTCACAAACTTTATCTGCTGCAGGTGATGAGAAACAAATCTATGTCTAGAAAAATATAGGATACTGGTGAAAATACCAATTTAATTCCACCTATTCTTGCACATAGAGATAATTCTGTATGTAAATAGTTGATGCTTACATTTGACCTTTTAGATGTGACAATGGAGTGGAGGTTTTAAAGGTGAGGCTTTATAGTTAGTAGCTATAATACATTAATCACAGGAGCGTTCCCGGCTCCCAGCATGTCCAAATATCTTTGATTGAACGAGGTCATATTTGTCCAGTATACTGCAACTATATGGATGCAGCTCCTCGCTGTATGGGTCGTATTTACATCCACCGCTAGGGGCGCTAATTTAGGAAACGCTCGTCTGTGGTCGACTGGTTTGGAGAACTTGTGGGAACACAATATATTTCAAAGACTAACGAGCTCCCACAATTGTTTAATGTACTATTTGAGGTAACTCTATAACCTAGTTAAGTATAACTTAATGTAACTGAGTCCAGTGAGACACCAGCTAGCCAATTAAACAACGAGGGTGGAGGGATGATGGACAGGAGGCCTGCGTCTGTTTCTGAGCTGAAATAGAAACTTCTAGCTAAAGTAACTTTCAGCTCTGAGAAAAAAAAAACACAACTTCTAAATTTGTTAATCTGACTGTCGATACGATAAGCACACTTCTATTTTCATTTTTCTGTTCTTAATTGGCTGCTCAACTTGTTACCGACTCGTGACTCACTCATGTTAATCCAATTTGTTTCTCATTTTCGTGCATACCTGTCATCAGTTGCATTTATCTCTCTGCATCTCTGTCAAACATAGGTTTTAATTATTTCAACACTCTTGGAAAACTTGCAGCATTTCATACAGACACTGTAACAGTTTTAAAAGCTGCTAATGAGGAGTTACTTGTTTTTTTTCTTTATTTTTAACTGCTCATTAGTGCTGTCAGTTTGTTGTTTAAGGGTTGTCTCATATATCTTTCCACTTTTCATTATAAGACGCTTAATGCTTTGTTGACAGATGACGGCAAAGAAAAGTAAACATTTTCTTTCTCTAACTGCAAATTAAGACATGGGAAATGTCTTCATATCAAGGTTTTATCAGCATTTGAATTTCTCAGTAAATAACCTCAAATAGGACTGCTGCGATGAGTCGCCGTAATCGATGATCTTGATGTTGAAAATGTGTAGACATCAATATTTTAAACTGATGCATTTTTTCTTTTTTTGAAAATTGAAGCTGTTATCAATGCTCTTGTCAGAGCCACCAGACTCCTTTTACAAAAACAGTAATTTTACCTCACAGAACACTGAGTTTCTGGTCCGCTGCTGCCTCGATCATCAAAAAATACATATAGTATGCCTTCTTTTTATCATGTTGCAGTTGCCAGTTTAAACCTACAGTTTTGCACTTTAATATGTAAACCTTTGTTTAGATTTTGTTTTGAGCTGCATTATACAATGGCATAGTCTGTCGAAATAAAATGAAATAAAATGAAATGGTCAATTTGACTTTTTGGGGGAAAATTAATCATTTAGATTAATCGACTAATCTGTAAATTAGTTCATAGATTAATCGATAGAAAAATAGTTGTTAGTGGCATCCCTAACCTCATAGTTTACTAAATGATATAATTTGTCATCACACATCTAGATATATTAATTTATTCAGATATTTAACTGATGCCATCGTGAATTCAAATTGGAAACAGAATGGTTGTTTCACATAAAGCTGGAGGTATATTTGCTGTTTAACCACCTTTGCGTAGACGTCACGTCGCATTAATTTCTGAGTACTTACATAAACGGACGCAGGATACGCGAGGCAGCGCCATGCGTTCCTGTAGGGCTGGCCGATAATTCAATATGATAATTTAATGGAATTGTATTGTGATGAAATCATATATCGAGATATCATGGTACACAATTACATCATCAAAATTGATAAAAACAAGCACATATGAACTCTGCTATGTTCATTTTTCACTAAAGTTCTTAATTAAATGACAAAATAATCAGTACTTTCCATTTGTCAAGTATTTAATTCACACAGGAGTGTACAAAAATAGCCTTTACCATGTGGTTATTTCATATAGACTATTTATTTATTAAATTACCAGAAAACATGCTATGTTGTGATATATATCGTTATCAAGATATGAAATTACCTATATCTGGATAGGAGATTTTGGCCATATCTCCCAGCCCTGCGTTAGCATACATGTAGTTAAAAGCAAGTTTATCTCCAGCTTTAATCACAGATAAAAGTTTCTAATTTCAAGGCAAACCGATCAGGATCTGGCAGCTCGCTGTCAACAAGTCAATGAAACGTGATGAGTGATTGGGGTTCTGCTTTAGTGAGTCAGTCCTGGATTTCTCTTTTTCAAATACATCTCGAAACATCACGCTTTATCATGCCTAAAGACTAAACAGTTAAACTCCAATATACTCTCTCTTTCCCGGTCTGTACTCCGTGCACTCCGGAGCATGTGGAAGACACAGGAGCAAGCCCCATTTTTAAGGTGGTATGTCAGTGGATGTGAGCAGATCCATCAGTGTTTGTCTCCCACTGAGATACTGAGATGATGGATGGATCTAATGGATTGATTTAAGCCTCGGCTCCCCGTACTGACTGACTGAATAACCGAGTGAATGCTAGAGCAAATAACTTCTGCTGGTGGGGGATGCATTTATACTGTGCACTTCCTCCGCAGTCAAGTTCATCCATCACTCCGGCTGATTGTTATGTTAGGCTCTCTCAAGGTTATTGTGCATGCTTTATTATTTCCTAATAAGGAAGAGATTTGACACCAATATTACCAGATCACATTGTTCATGTTTACTTCAATATTATAAAGAATTTCTCACCGAGCTCTTGTTAGGGTGACTGATTATGAAGCCCTTCATGAAGAATGTGTTGTTTTATAGAGAGAGATCACTTGTATTTTAAGTTATGATGGTGTCTGTAAGCGATGGACAGATAAACACCACAGTAACCGATACTTCAATATTAGAAAAGTGTCATCCACAAAAATGATGCCTCCCTGCAAATAGTGGCATCAGATCAGAAAACACTTCTTCTAGAGGGTATGGGCGTATTTTGTCGTTTAATTTGGAGGACTAGTGGGAAGAGATTGTACATATTAGTCAGTGGTAGGACTTAATAATGGTATATTGGGAATAACGTGATACTGGGGCATAAGCATGAGAGTATATTACTGGAAATAATATCTCAATTGGACAGAAAATATGAGCAATAACGGGCAACAATAGGCTAATCTTGCAATAATCAGGTTAGATTTATAATATAATTGACATTATCCATTTAGTACCTTGTTATTCAAACTGTAATGTACCTTATTTTGGAAACAGTAGTTAGTTTGGAGAAATGAAAAAATGAGGCGATATAATATTTTTGTTAATTTATTAATATATGCACTGCTTTGACAGAGAGCAGGAGAGTGAGACTTAATTATGAGTTTCCTTTGTCTGAAGTAATTTTATTCTTCTAGAATATGTTTCTGTTCAAGGACTCAAGCTGTGGAATTTTCCATTTAGAATTTGCTGTGAATGTCTGACGTCGCCCGACTACATTTTCTTTCTTAAAACGACACGTTGAAATCATGAACAATGTGTCACCTGCATCATTCAGCTGCTAATTTGTGGGTCTGACACTTTATGCTTTGATGAAGCTTTCATACCTGGAGCCTTTTGTTTTGCATATTTCCAGTCTGCTGAGAAAATGTGGCATCATTGTCTTTGTATAACCAGCTGAAGTAAAAAAAAAAAAAAAAAAAAAGACTTTTGAGTGATCCACACGCTGCCATGAATTAAACATACAGGTGCTCAGCTGGAAGCATGAGGATCAAAAATGTGCTGAAATGTATGTTGATTACATTAGAAAAATGGGATAATTCAGGGGAAAATAAAATAACTTTTTGTCAGGTAAAAAGACAAGAGACTTTTTTTAATATAATTCTGTTTACGTCTTCATTCCTCTTAGTCTGTTTTTTTTTCTTCTTTTTAACAAGAACACACGGCATGATGCCCTGAGCAGCTCATTATCATTGCAGAGGAGAAAGTGAATAATTTTGATCCGGTGTCATCTGTACAATGAACCATGCCTCCTCATGGTCACGGGGGGTCAGATAAGCTAACTGTCATCATGGAAATCAACAGATGAGCAAACAAACAAGCAGGCGAGTGAGCCCTGGATACATGACGGGTGTTGCATACAAACACTGCTGCTATTTTCATTAAAACATTAGCACTGAATTACCTGAGGACCTCGTGTGATTTAGCCCTACATCTGTCCTGTGTGGTGCATTCTGTTCTGTGCTCTGCGTGCAGCATGTCTCTGGATAGAATAGGTTGTTTGCACATGACGTCACACACGGTTTCGATTTCCAGATGGAGGGCAGACGACCGACGCTGCACAAATGTCTTTGATTTGCGCTGTTGACGGCTGTTCCAATCAATCAAATCGGGAAAAACGAGGGCTACTTTTGAGTCCTGGAAACAGTAGTACATAAAGGGGAGAAGAATAAAAAAAAACCTCACAGAGAAACGGCGGAAGATATGGATCAAAAACCTCCATCTTCAGTCTGTAGTGGAGTCAGCTGTTAGTGTTGTCATGCATTTACAATGTGCTGTGGCAACTTCTGTGTTTTTAAGATGCAACACAGGTTTTTAACGCCGTTTCACCAGAACTCTGGGAACAGTTGATCTAATCGGCAAGTTAATCTAGAAAATAGCAGCTAAAGTTAGCTAACGTTAGCCTGACAGCAGCGGTGTATCTGTGTATATATTGGAGTTGAAATATAAAAAGACATTTACTCATCCAGGCAAAAACAACGGCAGTCGTTCAGAACTACTTTGGTTCCAAAATAGCTGTAGTCCTCTCGACTCTTGCAGCTTTCATCTGGCTCTCCGTGTAGTAAC
>JAOVVB010245125.1:0-21282 GCA_028570985.1 Heterobranchus longifilis | reverse complement strand
AGATGGATTGATGGGTGGATGTCGTGATATTATTGATTGAAATCGGTTACTAGCTTACGTAGGTACGCGTCGTTGTTTTACAGGAAGAAAAAAATAATGGATTTTGATCGTTTTTGATATAAAAATACAAAGAAATGCAATTTTGCATATATTGTTAAACAGGTGCACAACATGACCAGAGATGTGATCTAAAAGGGTTGATAATGCATTTTTCATTTCAGCTCAACTTTAAGTATAAAAGTAAAAGTACTCATGCAGAATGGCCCATTTCAGAATCATATAGGCTATATTATATTATTGGATTATAATGATTGATACATTAATGTGTTCATCACTTTAATGTTGCAGCTGGGAAAGGTGGGGTTAATTTCAATTACATTAGGCATCTGCTGGGTAGCTTATTCCATAAAAATACACCAATTTAACAGTGGATTTATATTTCAATAACTTAAATGCATCTAATGCAAAGTAGTAACTAGTAACTAAAGCTGTCAAATAATTGTAGTGGAGTAAAAAAAAATATATAATATTTGCCACTGAAATATACTGGAGTTGAAGTAGAAAGTAGCATTAATTGGAAATACTCAAATAAAGTACAAGTACCTCAGAATTGTACTTAAGTAAATTTACAGTTACAGTCTACCACTGTTTTCTGTCAGTATCAACAAAAAGGTCCCTCATCATTACCTGAAAAAAATATTTGAGAATAAAGTAGTTTCTCTTCGCTGAACTTGCTGCAACTGTCTAAATATTTAATCCTTTGCTTCCTCATGTAAGAGAATCCCAGACATCCCTATAAAATATGTTTCATGAATACCACAGAAATGAAAGATTAAAGAGTAAAAATGTAGTATTTCAGCTTTTGTGGCCAACACCTTTGTTGACACCAAAGTAAAAGATAGCTAACATTAGCATAGACAGGCAGTTCAGAGGAAGGTCAAAGTGCTTCCTGGAGCTAATAAACAACAGTTCTGTAAATCAGAAGAAGCTGCTGATAACAAGTTCATGACAACAACCAGAAAGAATCTGCAGAAAGTACAGCTGAGCTGTTACTTGAATCAGAGACAATTAGTATAGCACACAGAACATTGCATTGTAGCTGTTCGTGCAGCACTCCTTTATGGAGTATATCACAGGTGACCTGCAATTCATTATCAGTGCAAAATGCAGATGAGGAAGTGCTTTATCTACAAAAAGCAGACAGCTCACCCCTACACTGCAGAAAAATATCCAGGTCATCAAGTCAATTAGCCTTTTATCAAGTCGCTCTTTTCTTATTATAGCCAAACATTCTGCAATGAAGAGTTATGTTCAAAGTTACATCAAAGCAGAATAAAGAAGACACATCTAGAAGTATCAAGACAACGACAACATAGGTTTATACCGCCTACACAAACACACGCATACACAAATATTACAAATCAGAACCAGACACAAATGCGGTGTAATCCGCGTCACGTCCTGCCTCCTGTACACTCTCCTGTTGTGTGCTACATGTGTTCATATGAGAAAACAGCTTAAAAGAGTAACTTGCAGATTGCAGTGATTAGAAGAGAAATGCCTACATTAAAAGTATCAAGACAATGCAAGAAAAGTGGATCACACAGCCCCAGTTTTAAGTATAAGATAAATGTCTGCAAGTCCACATAACCAAACCTCAGACTGACAGACAAAATACAAGTTTCTGCTAAATAACACGCAGGCACGCACAGAGATGTACAACTCAAATGTTACCTTGTTCTGCTTTCAGCAGTGCAGTATGCAGGTGAAGCAGGGGAGGTCAGTCGTCACAGTGCAGGAAGGGAATGCTCAGTATTTTATTCTGTAGGAAAGAAAATGGGACAAATGGACATATTGTTAAAATGCATCCCAGACACAGCTCAACTTCTTCATGGAAAGGCTCGCTCAACAGCTAATCGTTGGTGCAGTTATTAAAATGACTAAGGTGCACACACCTTATTGAATCAATCAGATTTTTTTTTTTTTACATGTTAATCTGCACAGTTGTTATGTTGTGATGTGATGTTTTTAACCTTTTTTTGTCACATAATCTGTGTGTGGCAGTAATAACTGAAGGTGTGAATGCATGTTTCTGCAGAGCAGCTGTAATCAGTTCCACACTCATCAGGTCATCCACGCAGACGAGTCTATTGTTTGTGAGGAGTCTGAACAAAGACGCCTGAGGCGCTTTCTCTGTACAGCATCTGCACTGTAAACACGTTTGCACACACGCACACAAACACACCACGTCATGTAGGTTTTGCAGCATTTTGCCTCTGCAAAAAAAATGATGTTTAATTTTAGCTCAAATATTATATAATAGAAGCAGAAATCAAAACAGCTGATGGATTCATTCCTTCCTCTGCACACTGCATGAGTACACAGAAACAAACATGCGCTCTGGTTTTGGCTCCATTGACCTCTGCATCGTTTCCCCACAACCTGCCTCCATCTTTTTCATTGTTGATGTTATTTTAAAGATTATTTTAATGTACAGCCAAAGATTGACAGGAAAGGGGGGAGAAAGAGAGAGGGGACAACACGCAGCAAAGGGCTGTGGGTCGGTTTCGAACCCGGGCCGCTGCAAGGCCCCTCCCAGCTCCTTCTTGAGCACGGATGGAAATACAGAGGAAAAGTGGAGGCACAGTGAAGGAGGCTGTGCACTTTGATTAGAGGTCGAGGGGCCTAAGAACAGAAGGGGGGAGGACTCTTCAAATACAAGGACATCAAGAGAGGGGTGAAGTGGGGCCAGAGGTGGGGGCGGGTGGGAATCAGCAGACATAATGTCCTGAGGGGGAGGCCCATTACTGTCTGACAAATACAGTTCTAATCAATATCGATCAATCAGGGTCCACTTACCCTGCCACGGCAAGCATAATAACACCATCTTTAGCTGAGGAGGAGAGCAGGGGTGGATGGGGGGGTCAATGATCGTTTGAGTGTCTATTTTCCTATAGCAAAGAGTCAGTACTTAAAGTCAGCAGCGTCAGCATGGATTTAAGGCTCAGGCTTCCCTCCACTGCCCTGAAAATTAAATTACACTGGAAGTGAAAACTTCCCAACCATGGCAGACTTTGCACCACAGACCCCAGCCTCAAAATGAATCTTATTTTGGTATAGGCCTACTCATGCTGTGATCTAGGGCTGCAACGATTATTTTCATTATCGACTAATCTGCCCCTTAGTTTCTTGATTAATCGAATAAGTCAATAAAATGTCAGAAAATAATGAAACGTGACCTGTGTAATTTCCCAGAGCCCAAGATGACGTCTTCAAATGTTTTATCCCAGCAGCAATCCAAAGATTCAGTTTATTATCATATATAACAAAGAAAAACATCAAATTCTCACCTTTAAGAAGCATGAAACCAGCAAATGTTTGGCTTTTTAACTTACAAAAATTACTAAAACAAGTACATGCTTATCAAAATAATTGCCAGTTATTTTTCTGTTGATCGACTAATCATTCAACCTCTACTGTGATCTAAAAAATGTTTTGTCTGCTGTTAGGCTACTATGTTGTGTGTCTGAAACTTTGTTTAATGTGGTGCTGACTGTCTTGGCCAAGACACTCTTGTAGAGATTTTTCATCTCAGTCTTTTCCTGGATGAATATATTTAAAATAAATGATAATTGATCAGGCTATACTACAGCTTTCATGTACTGTGCGCACATCCATTATCACACACACTCAAGGTCACATATCACATTAGTGAAATCAAATCCCAAGCAAACACAAACACACAAACAAATATACATTTGGAGCAATAAAAACTCCTCATGAAAATTGAATCTTTTGCATTCACCGAGAGGGGCACCACACCTGATTATATCAAGTAGTTGAATGTAAACTAGTAGCATGTGACAGGTATTAAGAATCAAATGATTAAGATAGGATTTACTAAATATTTTGCATACAGAAGATTTCACATCCATTTACTCCTGAAGCTATAAATACAATGTTGTCAAGCTTTTCCCTTTAAGCTCTGAAAGAGGTCAAAACATCAGCTCATAGAATAAAGACTACTTAGCAAGTCACCATGCCATTTGAAAGTGCTCCTGCTTTCTACCTAAAGTTTGACAAAGAATTAATTCAAAGTGAGAAACTAAGGTGTAACACACTGGCTGCATTACGTTATACACATCAACTGATGTCCAGCACACACTGGACGTGCCATTCAAACAGCAATAGTGAGGAACCGGCTTTTCTGGAGAGTTGAGTCAGTGTGTGGGCTTTCATACAATAAACAATAAGAAGCACCGGTGTTTTGATGCATATTTATTGGCATGACAGGTTTCCACAGAGGCCAATTGTCACCTGACTTACAAATCAGCCACAAAGGATTTTGGAAAAGTGGTCAGAGGCTCAACAACAAGAGTGAAGGTGCTCACACCGACATAGCTGGTAAACCACATACACACCACAAAACGACAACATCTTTAAACTGTCACAGGGTTGAATCATCACCTCTGCGACACACTCAGCTTAAACTGTTTGGTGTGATGACCCGAAAGCTGGAATCTAAAGCTGGTCTCAAAACACACCGCAGAACAAGTTCGACAGAGGAACCATGAACACCAGGATGAAGACAAATGACCCCTGTAGCCTCCACGAAACACCACACATCGAAAACCTCACTGAACCTTTACGTGAAGCAGTGGAGTACAAAGAGCAGAGCTGAATTCAGAGCAGACGTCCACACGTGCCTGGTGGAAAGTCGATTTGTGTGACTCTGGTAAGTCTGCCGTATATTTAGTCGTGAAGTCTCCGAATCCTGCCAGACAGAATAACTGTCACAGAGCCAGAGCAGCACAGTTGGCTTACTCCTTGTGTGTGTGTGTGTACATACAGTATGTTTTCAGTACAGTAGGACTAAGAGTTCAGCATAAATAATTCCATACATAAATAAATGCATCTGCTAGAGATGTTTCGGAGACGACATGCAAATCTTTTTTCATTACAGTAGACATGTAACTACCATCGAGGGGATAGTCAGAATATGTGTCTGTGCCTTCACCATCACTGCTGTTTTGTTGCGATTAAGATTAATTAACTGTGATGCATGAATATTCAGAGCATATGTGTCAGTACTCCTCTACAGTTCAGCCTACTGAAGTTCGTACTCATACTATGTGTTGGAAAATAGCATTGTAGACTGTTCATTTGGTGTCTTCAGTTCTGGGAATCAGATTAATGCATGTTATGATATCCATCCATCCATCCATTATCTGTAACCGCAAGGGCGGCACAATATATAGTTTATTTTTCATCAACTTGCACAATAAACACATCGCGAAAAACTTTTTTTGAGTTAGTTGAAAGAAAGTATTAGTAGAAAACTGCACATTAAATTGTAAATATAATTTTTTTTATGGTGCCTTTTGTGTTCAGTTCGAGTGATTTCATTCTTACTGGGAAAGCGGCTGCATGTGTCCACAACAATGCACGCAACATCATGGCTGCATGATCGATATGCAGCCGTCCGCAGACCGGAAACCCAGACCCAGACAGGTGAACTGAGACTCAGTGCTTGTCGGCTAAAGGTTAATAAAAAAAGTAGTATGTCGAATACCAATTGTCATTTTTTAAGCAACATGGCAAACATTTGATGGATCCAGTTTCTCAAATATGATGATTTACTGATTTTCTCTGCTTAGGCCTAATAATATTGTAGACTGAATATTTTGGGGGGTTTTGGACAAAATAAGCCATTGAAAGATGTTGCCTTGGTATCTGGGAAATTATGAAGGACCATTTTTATTAACAGATAATAAAAATAATAGTTGCAGCCCTATTTTAAATATCCACTTCTAAAAGACTGAATACACGTGGCAATTACTAACAATAATTTAATCTTGGAGTATTATCCTGTTCAAGCTTGCAGTCTTGGAAGACGAATTATGCAGCCTAATGTCACCGTGTACAAAAATACAAAACTTTCAACTTTTTATTCCTGTATCTTTCTTATTATGACAGTCTGACACAGTTTGATATAAACCAGCACTCACCCCAGTGCTGAATATTGAATCGTTGCATATTCTTAACATATTATGCTATAGTCTGGAGTGTATGAGAACACATGCTGCAGGAGAGGGAGGGAACCCCCTGCAGAGAGGGGTGGGCAGCCCCATTCATACTCCAACACTGGGAGGTGGGGACTGCCACACTTTCATCCCTTTCACATCTCCGTTGCTCTGCAAGCCCCTCGGTCTTCCCCCATGATTCTCGCCACCTCGTCTTATTCGAATTGAAATAGAGCAATGGGTGTGTTAAGAAAAAAAAAAGACCTCGCTTTTCTTCCTGACACGTGGCTCTGTCCCGCTGTAACGCGTCCCGCTGTGAAGGTCTTCATTAAGATGAAATAAGGATGGAGTGGGAGTGTCGCATGAGAGAAAACCACCGGAAAAGCAGAATGAAACCTGACAGTGTGCTCTTAAAGTGTGTACACTATAGCTAAGTAAATCAAACTGAGAGTTCCTCTGATGATTGAGCAGCTGATCAATAAGTATTCTAAATATGAGATTGATGATCCGCCTATTCCAATGTTCCAGTATGAACTTGCAAAGTAAGTGTGCACAGTTTGCATTATCTGATACACAACAAGCAGTAGGCTATAATATTATTATTCTTTTGCAAGAAGTCAACAAACGCCATGTTTACTGCCATCTATCAAAATACGCAGGCTGTAATTATCTGCTCAGAAAGCATTTTGGAAGGAATGTAAGTGCGTAGGTGTTTATTAATTATTACTTGCTAAGAAACCGATGATTGCACCATGTTAACAATATTCCCTTGACACAAACAAGAACAATTAACTAACTCAAAATTTCTCATATTTAAAAAGTACTACGGGAAGTCCAGTGGCTGTGGGCTTTAGCTCTGGGCAACATAAGAGGAAAATAACAGTGATGAAGTCATATGCAATACACAGAGCTCCTTTCACCAAAAACCACTTGGATGAATGCTGCTGTAGCTGTTTGATCGCTATGCTGGTGCTGGTTGCCATAGGAACGGTAAGGTGCCCCAGCGAAAAGACATATGATGTAGGCGGTGGGCCACAGGCAATCAGGACGCACAACCTGAAGAGCGGAGCAGTAAATAATAAGACGCAGTAATCCACATAACCACCGCCAGTTGGTCACTTTGCAGTCTGATGTGTGTCACTGCAGCAGGCTGCAGCAAAGCACACACACGCGTGCGCGCCAACCCTGTTATGTACTAGTCACTTTCCTCGATTTCCATTCACACAGTATAGATTCATCACTGCCTGCCCTCCATCTGAATTTCGCGTGTCATAATACAACGTTATTGCAAACCACCCATTGTGCGACTTCGGTGAACCTCAACTAACCGTTTAAAACACGAAAGTGTTGAATTTACTTGATAAAGTTGGAAAAAAAACATTCTTCTTCTTCTGTTATATTTCCGACAGATTAGAAAAAAAACACTTTGCGCAAGACAAAAAAAAGTCTCAGTCTTCTGGAAGAAGGTCTGGCTATAGTGCGTTTTCACTCTGGGATTTCCATTTCCCTCGGAAGTCGGAGCTAGGAATGACGTCACATCCGAGTTAACGGTATTCCAGTAAGCATTATTTAACTAGGTCTAGCCAGGTTAGCCGTTGTTAGCAATACCAGTTGATAACAACACATTATGCAGTATTTCGCGCATACAAACACTGTCCACAGATAGACGTTGAGCAACACTGTATGTACAACTGATTTAATGAGACACAAATAAGACAGAAGTGCTAATAAACAGAATATTACAACAGCTTTCACTACTGTTGATGCGCTGAGCAGCCATGTTGGATTGTGAGGTCAGGGTTGGTGAGGTTCATCAGTTCCAGTTTAAGTTTCTCACAGTTCAAATGGAATGAGTCCCACCTGCAGCGAAGGGACTTTGAGAACGGGAACTTACCTACGCACCTGCAAGCAGGAATTGAGGCTTTATCCCGGCACTGTTCATCTGGTAATCCAGACTATAGTCTGATTAAATGCCATGTAAACGCACATCTTATCGGATCACTTCATTGAGCGTCCATGTAAACAGTTAAGTGGAAATCTCTAATCACAATGATTTCAATCAATCGGGTTGAAGAAATATTGTCCATGTAACCGCAGCTTATATCTGCAAAGCGCTCACCCAACTGTCCTCAGATCTGTTCCCTCTCCCTCATGGTTTAATCAGTCTGTCCATGTCCCCTCGCTCTCTCTAACTCGCGACCACGTGCCACGCAATCATCAAAGCATGTCAGAATGAGCTCTAAACTCTTCAAAGACATGAAAAAGCTCAGGGCTGTAAAAGTGCACTCATCAGCAGACCTCCAGCATCTGTTACTTGTTTTTGTTTCCATGGCATAATCCAGTCTAGCAAATTCCTTGCATTTTCTATAGATGGTTAAGACACTTTCTATAGATGGCTAAGACTACCTATGGTGTATTAACCTTGCCATATGCCGAAGCTCCAGAGCCAGCTGTAAGGAGAGGCTTTTCAATTACATCTGCAACTGCTTGAACTTGGTGACAGAGTAAGGAGGATTAGCAGAGGAGTTTAAAAGGTAAACTTTAGTTACTTTATGACCGGAGGTTTACGGGTTAAGCAACCACAAAACTCCCTTCTTGTCCTAAGAGAGTTCCTGTAAATGAGAATGACTTCCTAGAGAGTCCATGCCTGCATGTTTGGTACATATCACATCTCAAAGGGGGAATTTGTCACCACACAGACATCTTCTCAACACACAGCCATTCTCCTGGCTCATCAAGGCATATCACCGTGGCGTCAGATGGCTGTCGTCGATTACCATCTAGATTTTGTCAACTAGCTACCTGTTGCGGCTGCAGGAGGCCAGGCCCGCGCTTTATCTGACTGTCTAACAAACTGCCAGACGCATTCCTGTGCAGTGACGTGCAGGTGGTCAGACACAAGACCCGTCAACCCCTTTCTGTTCAAATGAACACATCACTAATTCTTTGATCCAAACTCAGGCCAGAGGGCACATTCCTGACGAGACTTACATGGCTGTGAAGGAGGGACGATATGCAAGAAAATAAGTTGCAACTCAGCACTTAAACACTTAGTTACCTTGGTCTTAAATACTGGAAAATGTTCAGATTAATACTGGAGTTACCAGTATCGGAAATGCCTCCGATACTGCCTGAAATGCTGGTATCGGTGAGTCTTTGCACCGATCTGCTATCACGTAATCTAGTCCTACTTTAAAGTAGTTTATGTTGTTTTTCTGTTATGATTGACTTTGGCATTCATTCTCTGTATGTATAACCTGAGCCAGGTCATACAACAACAATAGGAACCATATCACATCCACATAGGGTTAGTAGTATACAGCTGTTAAAAAAACAATCATTTATATATAATTTTTCAAAGTACTGGTATCGGATCAGTCGATATTGGGAAGGAAAACATGGTATCTCTAATTATCTATATCCATCTTTACATTGTTCAAAAGCACCTAGCAACAGCTTAGACTATACAAACAGTACGGAAATAATAATAATAATAATAATAATATACTTGGCTGACTGCTCACAATGCAAAAAAAATATGGAATAGAGACAATAAGGAAGCGAAAAGCCCTCTGCTCTGCTCTTGGCCTTGGCTTCCATCCTCTAGGGTGTGTTTCTGTGTGTGTGTTTCTGTGCGTGCGTGCGTGCGTGCAGCAGTAACGACGGGTCCTCGGGGTGACTTACACCGTCACAGCTGTTGCAGCTCCCACAGAGACGTCCCCGGGGGGAACAACGGGCTGCTGCTCCACACTGATTAACCCGAGGGCGTGCGCACATGGACCATCGAGGAAAACACTCGCTCACATGCACATTTACACACAGACTGAGGCAGGGCTGCATGTTTACAGCACTTAACATATTATGGTATAGCTTAAGTTTAACATTCATTAAATAATTTAGTAGTACTCATCTTCTAAGGCAAGAGGTAATGGTCTTGGGATTTATTTTTCTTTTGTGTGTTTTTACTCCTGTATTTTATTTTTGAATAATTTATTATGTAAATAAATAATGTATTAGCTTTATCTTATCACTTTGCTTAGATGGCTTAATTACTGTGCTACTAAATGAACGTCTCAATGTGCTTCAAAACAATAAACAGCAAAAATTAAAACCATCCAACTGCTGACACGTTTGGTATTCTTTTTGTTTTTCTTAGCCAAATACATGCATACCATTACTACTACTGCCACAACTACAACTTGAAGGGCACTCGGAGAGCACAGACCTCTGCCAAGGCCATGCCCTATTTCACAATGTTAACAAAAGTGAAAAATAATTTGTGCATCCACCCCGTGATTCAGATCCCACGCTACACCTTTCCAATAAAGTTCACGAAAATCAGGCGAGCAGTTTTTCCGTAATCCTGCTGATGAACACACAAACAAATCGGAAGCATAATCTCCTTGGCAGAGGTTAATATTAATACTGAAGCAGCTGCATCCATTATTAGGGTAATCTCATTGATGTAAAAATATACAGCTTATAATGCAAACTAAAAGCTTTGAATGCTTGCATTTACACATTTTCAGTTTCATGTTCTACTAGAAAAACGAATACATGCTAATGAACTAAATTACTACCCAATACATCATCAGAGATATGCAGAATTTAACTTCTTGAGCTACAAATACTTTAATTATTCAATCAATTACTATATGAAATGTGTATTTGAACTGAATCAAGGTGCCAGAAGGATTGAAAAAAGCAACAATAAAGGCTTGTACCTCTGACCTTCACTGTGCTGTTGGAAAACACAGACTTCACAGCTATAGCAATTAATCATTACAGACAGAACTGTGTAAAAAAAATTATTGTGCTTTGTCAAGAGACAGCTGGGCAAGCACGCCTGCCAGTGCACTGTATCAGTGACACATGCTTTTATAATTGGGAATAATGTTGGATTAATGTTTGCTCACCTGTCAAGCTCTGACGGCAGATCGTGAGAACAATTCAACTACAGTAAATACATCTGTCATATTCAATCTGTCTAGCACAAAAGTGATTAGCTGGCGTTTCCCCTTCATGCTCAACAAGTGCAGCTTGGCAGAACCAGAGCAGTCAGATAAGTGTGTGTGTGTGTGTGTGGTGTGGCAGCAACAACAGATTAGCAATTTGTGCTCCTGTTTCCAAAGACTCCCTGCTAATTTTCTCAAATGAACCAGAAATATCTACACTACCATTTCTAAAGCTGTACGCTCTGATATGATTGCATTTCGAGGTCAGCTACAATACTCCCCCCCTGCCCCCCCACCCAAAAAAATAAAATAAAAACAGCCAGCTGATTGTGAATAAAGAGTTGGTAATCATTGGTCTATTACCATAATCTCACACAAATCCCATAAATACCAGTACAGAAGAGTGATCAGGGCAGCAGAGGCTCTGCTCACGATACACTCACCTGCAGGTAACAAATCATGGTTTCTTCTTGAGCCAAGATCAAGAAGCTGACACAGTGGACTGGCAGACATGTTTGCAGCTGTTTTGCACATTACTTTGTCAATCTTTTCTCTGACTTGAGGTTTCCCACACGGTTGTGCTCCTGAGAGTTTAGATTCCACCGTGCATTCTTGGGAGTTTAGTTCTAAACCTCATTGCCTTTTTGCCACCAACCAAAATGTGTCCGTAATACAAAGTATTAAAAACTGTGAGCGTTAAGACATGAGCGAGGTATTAATCTTCTACTACTAATCTAACTCTTGACAGGAAAGCAAATGAGCGTATTTCCAAAAATGTCTTTTCCTTTGCACCGATAGCTGATTTGTAGTCTTGTTTACTTATTCTTTCATCCGATTTTAAATGGTAATTTTTGCTCATTTTAAGCTTATTAATTTGATTTAAATCGCTGATCCTGCTTTTGATTTCTAAAAGCTAAATTGAAAGCTCATTTTGGACAAAGCAGTTGTGTATAATTAAGATGTATAGTATGAATAAACATTTTGTTCTAAAAAAAAAAAAAAAATAAAAATAAATTAAGCTCATTTCGACTGATTTTAGATTTAGAATTGAAATTGTGACAGCCCTAGTGAAGACCAAATCAAACACTGATTAATTTAATCTTTTTAAGTATATAAAACAGGATTTTGTAGAAAAACAACTCAAAGTAGGATATAGAAAGATTTGGGTATCTGTACGAGTATATTCTCATGTAGTTTTCTACAATAGCACCTTCAGAGAGGAAGCGGGGGCAGGAGTGTGTCGACATAAGTGTGTGTATGATGAGCCTGTACTGCTGGTTATTTCAAGGTTCTTCCTGTAACAGAATCGGAGCAGTGACAGACTAATGAGGCTAAATGATGATGAGGCTTCAGGAAGAGAAGGCCTCCAACAGGGAGAAGAGACGATGTGTCAAACAGCTGGGAGGGAGGCTGGGCTTTCCTCCGGAAGCTTTACTTTTATAGAAACACTATACCAGAGCTGGTCGTCTCATCATCTGCAATATCCACCGAGAGCCACGGTTAGAGCTGTGCAATAGAAAAGTAATGATTATCATGATGTATTATTGATCCCCATAAGGAAACTCCCTCCGACGGGAGGTCAGAGGTCGGGGTTAACTTAACTTGGCCTCCTTGAAATACACTCAGTCTTCTCTCGCTCTATATATATACTGTGCTGCTGCAGTCTACTGACGTAAACAGATGTAGGCTCTCATTCAGCAGCCCCCCTGATCAGACAGCCGGCCAAGCAACCGACTTAAGAGTCCATCTCACTACTTCCAGTGACCGGATCAAGGAGGGTGAAGCACGGGGTAAGCCTCAATCATAGAATTCCTAAAGCGCATTCCTCCATGCACCTCACTAAAAACAGATTATTTAATCAGTGCAGGCACAGAAACCAGCCAAAAGGGGCATTTAAGGCTAAGAACGGAATCTGGCAACATTCAAGACATACTGAAAATATAGACCACTGCAGTCAATGACTTCATGTAAATGGTAAATGGACTGTACTTATATATAGCGCTTAGTCACTCAAAGCGCTTTACACTGTTAGTCATTCACCCATTCACACCACACTCATTCACATTCATTCATTCACACAGGAGGATGGCAGAGGTTACCATGCAAGGTGCATGCTCATCAAGGGAGATAAACATTCACACACACTCACACACCGATGGCTATGTCTTTGGGAGCAATTTGGGGTTTAGGATCTTGCCCAAGGACACATCGACATGTAGACTGCAGGGGATCAAACCACCGACCTTCCGGTTAGTGTACGGCCGATCTACACAGTGAGCCACAGCGCCCCACGTACAATAATAAACAGTGACAAATGATCCTGCTGTATTGATCTCTGACATCACAGTGCCTTGCTCAATGAAACTTCAGCAACGAGCATGTGTGCTGACTTTAGAGCTGAAACAATTTGTCGATTGTTCAATTGAAAACTAGGGGTGCTCCAGTGGTTTAGGAGTTAAAGCGCCAATCATGAACCACAACATTATTAGGTCAAGTTCTATCAGGGACCTTTGCTGCATGTCATTTGCCATCTCTCTCTTTCTCCTCTTTTTCTGTCAAATCTACTGTCTAAAGGCATAAAAATATCTATAAAATACCTAAGAAAGACAATTTAACTATTTTGATAATCAATTAACCCATTTGGTGAATCCAGCTCCTCAAATGTGCAGATTTGCTGCTTTTCTCTATTTTGTATCACTGCAAATTGAATATCTTGGACCTTTGGTTGGAGAAAACAAGCAATATGAGGGCGTCACTTTGATAGCTTATTCTCTCACATTTTACAGAGAAAACGATTTCTTGATCGATTGATCGATAATGAAAATAATTTGCAGCCCTAGATGACTTGTGAACTACCGTTTCTTGAGCCACTCGGCCTGACTGCTTTTTTCTTTTTCTTTTTTTTTTTTTTTACAGAGCTTTCATCCCAGCCAATAAATAAGAGTAGATCCCATTATGTCTCGTTGTCATCATCATGGTCAATGAAGACACAATTTTGATGTCATAGTCAATGGAAAAATGCTGCTGACAGCGTAACATGCGAGGAAAATCTCATGTAGCGCTAAAAACATAAAGGAGATGACAGTAAAATTGAGTGACATCTCCATCAGTTTAGTTTTTAACATGGCTGACTAATGAGAAATGACACTGTTGTCCTCTTTTCTGCAACCTTCTCTGCATGAATAGCAAAAAAGGGTCAAGGGGTGTGTGTGTGTGTGAGTGTGTGTGTGTGTGTGTGTGGTGGGGTTACAGTGCAGTCAAACAAAGAGGGCCTCTGACACACACCCAGCCAGTCTTTCTCTCTCTCTCTCCCTCTCACTGTTTGATTTTTCTCCCTGAATGGTGCCATTGAAAGAAGAGGCAGTTAGGACCTTATTGTATGAAGACTTTGTGAGCTCCCAACGGAGACAAGCCTGACTCTTGCAGATCATTTTTCCTTCAGTTACTGTCTCTCCAGAGTGAATGACTCACACAGACAAACCAGGGGTCAGAGTTTGTACTTGAATAAACAAATGCCACTACACTTGAAAATCAAGATAGTAATAATAACGTGATTTATGATGGAGTCATGCCTTTTGCCTGATTGTGGGCTTTGAAACTACGACTGCAGCTGCCTCCACCCAGCATTTGTGTAGCTGTATGGCCTAGATAAGCTCAGCTGGTGGATGGAGAGAGAGAGAGAGAGAGAGAGAGAGAGAGAGTGGCAGGGCTGAGAGATAGCGGTCAGAGATAGAGATAATAGTGCCCACCGGTTCCTCTGATGTGAAATGACGGACTCCTTTGGGGTTTTCTACACAGACAGTATTTACTCTAACTGGATTTGTACCACAGTCAGTGGTTAGGCCAAGACAGTGTGGGAAAGGCTTGGCATATTGTGGGTGTAATACTGTAAGGTCAAATTAATCTCAGAACAAGTAAAAGGGTTTAACCGCTGCAGAATATGGAGATTATTCAGTCCATGAAATGAGGGACAGTAAAGAGAGGGGAAGTAGTTTCACAGGCTCACTTTGAATTTGTCATCTTACCGGACGCTGACTGCTTGAGCTTTCTAAATGAAGGAAGTCGCATATACTGGCCTGGATAATACAGTTAAAGGCTTTAAATTCATCTCACGCACTCAGGTTCAAAGGGTGCACTCAGCCCAAGTTCACCTCGACTCCAGCAATGACAGAGTAAGATGTGACAGGATATGTCAGGCAGTCACAGTCATACGTTGCATGAGCCTCACTTTACTACAGGACAACACGTCTTTGCACACAAATCCCAAACATACCTCTCCATATTTTCTCCTCTGATCTTTCCCATCATGATATGAGATGATACAGGATTGCCAAATATCCTCCGAGAAATCCTAGAGAAAGACCAGAGGTGAATAAAAGAGTGCTGGGCTTTGAATCACTTCTATAACCTTGCCACCATTGCTCCTGAATACATGTATTTTTGACTGTCTGCAGGCAGAAAAAAAGTTAAACCATTATTTATTTAACAGCAGGACTTAAGGTCATGTGGGCAGTGGGCAGCACTGTTTTTAACTGAACAAAATCGGTCAAAATTCTTATTGTGGGTTAAAGGTTAAATGGTTGATTATTAACTTCCCTATACACTATATAGAATATACATGTGCCATCATGTAAATGTCAAACAACTATAAACTTGCAAAATGCTGAACTATCAGAGAACAGAAGAGGAAGAAAACAACAGAACTCTATGATATGGTGTAAATAATGACCATAAAGAACAGCTGACACCCGAGTAGGAACAGGAAGTCACGGTGGCTGTAATGTGGGGAAAGACTTTCAGAGGAGGAAATAAAAGTAAAACTACTCTTGAGAAATCATGTCTTTAAATGTCCTGTCCTCACCCAACCTCTCCCTTTGTCTACATTCGGGCCGGTGGCACCTACCACCCGAAGTGATCCTGACCCAGACCCTTTCAATCCACCACAGGGACTCTAGACGGAGGCAGCGGAGCAGCAGAAGCAGGCTAAGAGCTGCTGGAGGAAATTAAAAACACAGCTACCACTCCCTTGTTCCTCCCTTTCCCTCTCTCTGCTCTTGAGTGAGGCCAAATACTAGTACCTCCTAGTAAAGTCTGCATATAAGTTCCAAACCATTTTAATATTTATTGCTGCAACCTCAGATTCCCACATTATGAGACAAAAAAGCTGTGTCTGTGCCATGTCAGTGTCTGGATGATAACTCCAAACTCCTGTTTCTGTGAGGTAGGCCTACATGATAGAATTAAATTACAAATCATTCTCCAATAACTCACTAACCAAAACATATATATATACACACAAGTCTGAGTCCCTTCTCTCACAGACTCTTCTGTGGTCAGGTTGGTGAGACATTTCTGGGATCAGCTTGCTTTTATCCAAAGAAAGACACTTAGAAATGCTGAACAGGATTTACAGGCAAGGAACATGGAAAATACAAGGAGGAGGAATGCACGGGGGAACCCCAAAAAATATGATCCTCTATGTTTTAACAGCCACTGCAGCAAATTTTAAACGGCTGACTGAAATTTCTCACAGTCTGAAATTTGGCAAGCAGAATGCCTTTCACAACTGTTGACAATCTGGAGCGTTGCACAGCCCAATCTCTAGCCATTGTAACATAAACTTAATTCCTTAGAGCAGTTAACATTTTTCATATTGATTGGAGAAATATGTCTGGAATTACAAGTTTCTTATTTCTGTATGTTGATTTACAACTCGTGTCGATCTCATCTACCCTTGTCATTTTTCTACTCTTCATGATTGTAGGTATGCAAGCAGACTAGGACAAAATTGCAACAAGTTAAAAAGCCTCTCGTAACATGTACATCCTCTAAAATGGAATGCTAAATCTTGCTTTTTCCCCCCATTTACAATGTATTTACCAATTATTTATTTTTGACAAACAGGTTAGTATCCCAGCTGCATGCCACCAGCTCAAGACTAGATCCCAGGCTGAGCACCGCTTTGGCTTAATTCTTACAGCAGCTACAGTTATCACTCTTAGTGTTGAATATAGTTATATTCAGAGGAGGGCTGCTAATTTAGAATTGTTTTTAATGATAGCTGACCCTCAATCAATAACCAACAAGCAGGCAACAGAGCGACGTTCACCCGTCCAGGATGCTAACAGCTGTGGACTACGGGTCGCGCAGCCACGATGTTGCGTGCATTGTCGTGGACACATGCAGCCACTTTCCCAGTAAGAATGAAACCACCTGTGTGTCCACGCAACTGGTACAACTAGTCCGCATCTGTGGAGCATATGTCTGACGCTGTCTCTCTACACTGCATCTACCTGCGTCAGTTGTGTGTCTGTCTGGCATACTGTGTAGGACGGCCAATTTAACCCGCCAGTCCTCACTGATATATTTGACACGTGTCACGTAGCTCTCCCCTGTGAGCGCCGCCTAGCTGTCAATACGAACTTAGCAAAAAAAGAGCTTAAAACGCAACTTTCTAGTGCAAAGCTAGCGCTAGTTAACTAGCTAGCAAGTTAACTAGTTAAGAAATAGATTGTATAGCCCTTCCCATGCAATAACATTTTTTAAATTACTTTTTACTTTTAATAATATTGTTTTTTAACAATTGATTAGTATTAATCTGTCAAAATTCTTATTGTTGATTAATTATTATTATCCCTATTTCAGACACATTTAATTTCAGCTGTTTGGGAGTTCTCATGGTTAACAACGTTTTGTCAAGTGTGGTTGTTGTAGCCTATTTGCAGCATTAAGACATAATTCTGCATGAGGGTGTTGCAGAGGATCTGTATCTGCTGGAGCTGACATCAAGGCTACTGGAGCTGTTGGTACCACATGGAGACCACAAGAAGTGTGATTGATCTTCTTTCCATTTTACTCTTCAGTGAGGCCAGACTGAATATTAATCTGTAATGTCTATGCGGTTTATTTTCCCCTCTTGGCAGTGACATAGTTATGAGAGAGTAACTGTTCCTCACATCAGAATCACTTTTATTGCCAAGTCATTTTCACATACAAGGAATTTGACCTCAAAAGATTTTACAAAGGTGATCTCACTGCTGCAAAGAAAAATCAAGTGCATGCATCTGTGTGTCTCTGTGCCCTTTTCACTCTCGTGGAACAGTTTCATGTAAACACGTTCAAACAGCCCAAACCCACAACCCCCAAACAAAGCCGCCGGTTGCCGAAACTCCTGGCAAAACAGGAAATACAACTTCATCGCAGCAGCATACACGGCACAGCGAGGATGACTTAGAACAAACCAGGCAATCGAGTTTCACTACGCCATGAGTCACTGCACACCTCCACGAATAAGGAGTAACAATTTGTTTCTTTGGCAGTTGTGCAGACAGCGTGCCGGCCCACATACACACACAAACACCTCCTGACTTAATACAAACAGAAACTGGATGGGGAGCTTTGTTTTTATGAATGTCAGCTGATCTTTTTCAAGGCAGAGTGCTGATTAACTATTTTTTATTATTTGATATATTCGAAATGGCATATTCGTAAGTAAAAAAGAAATACTGGGAACAAAACCAAAACTCTGAACCTTGTTCTGACAGGACTACAACTTCCTGTACACTGTGACTCTACTTGGTTGGGGTGGGAAATGTTAAGTGACTGGGAGGTCTGGTTAATGAGACGAGCCGGCCTCTTTACGTGCCACATGTGTTGCAGAATCACAGTCACACACACACTTTTACCCTCAGTCGGTCCACACCTTTCTGCTCATTAGTATCTCCTATTTTTTCCTCCAATTTGTCTTGGCATCCTCCTTGTCTGCAGCCTTTTCTCACATTTATTTTGTGTCATCTTGGCTGCTGCTCTTCCCACCTGTGTATTATTGTTCATTTTCTCTCTCTTTCGCTGCCAGATGGACAGAGCAGAGGGAGAAAGAGAGAGGGAGAGTGGGTGACACAAACAGCACAGCGTCCAGTTGTCAGTGGGTGGCCTGTGTCCAAGCCGTTTGTTGACGGCGTGTCACAACAGCAGCTCACAATGCAAACGTCATAAGCTAAAGCGACACACATGTACGCGCAAAGGCTGTACATTTAAGCATCTAATGAAGCTCCTGCTGCAGCCACCCACTAACCACTTACTGCTGTGGTTTTGCTCTGATGCTTTTTATAAACACAGACCTGGAGAACCCAGGGAACAGGTGTCGCACATACTCAGTGGCAGCTGTAGGTTTAACACTAGAGCTGAGGCCTCTCAGAGAAACTTTGTACCTCTGTCTAAGAAATGTGCCAGACCATTTTAGTTTGTTCTCTCTGCCAGTGCCAAGGCACTCACTGAGGCAAATATTGACTGAGGGCTGGCTCAGGCCCTGCCTCTGTGCTCCACCACATCACCTTGGACTCAGAACGCAGCAGTACATGTCCAAAGCCACGCCACCCACTTCAGTCTGTTACTCACTCAAAAAAATAAAAATAAAGAGAAATGGGCTTTTTTTCAATTCCACATTTCTTTGAAAAAAGGCTTATTGTAGTCACATATGGGGAAGGTCAAAGCAGTGATTCAAACAGTGACTAGTTTGAACAAGCTCGTCATTTCTGATAAGCTGCAACCAGCTTGTCTCTAAATTGACTCATACAGGATTAGAATCCGGGATCGCTGACATGGCAGATGTATGCTTTACCAACTGAGTTAAACTCAAACTCTACAGGCAAACTCTACTAAGTCTGTGTAGCTGTATCCTGCAAAGGTAGATGCATTGCTGCAAGTTTTTTTAAAATATTATTCTTTTGGGGACAAATGGACCGACTGACAGTGAAACTGATGATTGCATTATATATAGTGCTTTTTTAGTCTAAGCGACAACACAAGCCAGAATTCAACCAGACACACATATATTCATACACTGGTGGCAGAGGCTCCTGTATATATATATTTTTTTTCTGTCGACTATTAGGGGGAAGCCCTAATGATGTGCTGCCAAGTTTCTGTGGTTGTGGGGTTTTCAATGTTTCTTTCAAGGTTTTAAAGTTTGATATTTTGGGAAATACACTTTCTTACTGTGAGTTAGATAAGATCATCAACACCACTCTCATATTTGTCCGTTCAATATAAAGTGGAAGAAGCAGAGAGTTATTTTTATATTTTGTGCTATGCTAAGCTAACCGTTTGCTGGCTCCAGCTTCATATTGAACAGACAGATGTAGGAGTGGTACCAATCTTCTCATTTAACTCACTATAAAAGGCGAATAAGTGCATTACCCAAAATGTTGAACTATTGCTTTAAACACGGATAACTTTCTTTGGGTATAAGATCATCCATACCTTTCCACATTGGGGTGTATCCCCTTATCATCAGGAGGCACGTATCCGTTGTGCTGTATGTACGTACAGAGAAGCCCTGGTGTCACTTGGAGCCCAGATGGTTAAGAGTCTGTCTGCACTACACTGGCCTGCACTGAGCCATCTGTTTAACCAACCAAACTGTGCCAGGCCAGGCCCTGCCTTATAGCCTCAGAGCAGGCCTGCTTCTTTAGCAATGCAGAGGGTTAGTTTTGGATAACATTTGCATTCCCTCTTTCCAAATGCCTTCCTTGATTAAACAAGAAACTTGGCATGTGTGAACCAACACCATAATACACTATTGTCCCATAAAATCAAACTCAAGTCATAAACTCTGACCTTTAGAAACAGATAGTAAGAGTAGAGCAATTGTACTATGGATGAACAACAAAACAGAGCACTAGTGGTAATTTCACCAGAGATAATGTAGTCTTGAGGGGACAAAGATCTTTTATGAGATGGTAATGAGTCTTCATGGCTGCCCAAGCCCATCAGAGCTTTTATGCAGCGTTGGACTACATACCACCGTACTGTAGGCTGCTTTTAAAGTGGAGTTGTGCCATGGCTAAGCAGCTTAGACTTGGCCAAAACTTGCATACAAAAACACAAACACCCCCTCTTTTAGATCACATCACTCATTGTGTCTCATCAGTGTGTTTTTTCCCCTCCTTCAGCATCTATTTGATACTTTGAAAAAGCCCAATTTGTTCACCATCCCCATCCTGTGCTCCCCTCGACACAGACTCTTCAGACAGCCCTCCCTTTCAGTGCTAGAATCAGCCTTTGTTAATTATAAATCTCACCCTGTCCTCTCCCTGTAACAGGCACGGGGGGGGTGTACCCAGAGTAAATGCAGCGATATTAAGAGAGGGAGAAAGAAAAAGTGAGAGCGAATGATTTAAAGGTAGAGGTCAGATGACAGATATGATAAGGGACGCAGAGAGGAGAGAGTTTGTTTTGTGGGAAAGAGGGAAGAAATAAGGACCGGGTAGCGACTGAGGAAGCGTGGCTGACGCCGATTCTGC
>JAOVVB010245110.1:0-21283 GCA_028570985.1 Heterobranchus longifilis | reverse complement strand
TATATATATATATATATATATATATATATATATATATATATATATGTAATTATATTACAACACTAATTCTTCATTCATTAACCTTTATCAGGAATATTTCCATTGAGATTCAGAATCTCTTTTACAAGCGAGCCCTGGCCAAGACTGCAGCATAAAAGGTTTCACAAAGTTTCACATAAAAAAAACAATATAGCCTACAATATAACGGCAAATTACACCAACATGAGTTATAGTGTTCAGTAACATGACGTGCATTTAGTGGTCAAATGGGCCTTAATCCTGTTTTTGTAATCTTCCATGCTATAATAAGAAACTCTAATTTAAGGTGATTCTGTAGCTGAGGGTGCAAAAGCTTTAAAATCACTTTAGGCAGTGCAGGTCTGCAGAGAGAGTTCCTTATGAATATATGTTGTCGATGATCAATCAGACGTATTATATTTTATTTATCAGCCTAAAGATGTACCATGAGATTGAAAATATGCATTTAGGGTTTAAACCAGACAACTTTCTCAAAATCACTATTAAGCAATACTTTGAGTAGTTGCGGCTGTAATCCAATAGGTGGCAGTATAACTTCATATATGGCCTTCACATTGCCATGCTGTCTTTGCTCTTTTCATTGTTTGTCAGTTGCTTAATTCTGCATTTAAACATCATCAGCAGTTTCAGTCTTCGCTGGAGTTAATGTGTAGAGTAAATCCACACGTGTTTGTGGCAGATTGACTGAGGATATATGATAATGTGTGCAGTGTGCCGACAACAGCACCAGCAGTCAAGGTAAGACAAGTGCGAAAATTACAGAAATGTAGCCTGTATATGTTGCAAATCATTGTTCCATGTTTGTTGCAAATGACTGCTCCTGGTGTGTTTACATGAGGATAAACAAACATAAAACAGCTGGCAAAACATGTGTAATAGAAACACTCAATTTAGAGATGAAAAACAACTTAAAATTGTAATGTAGAAAATTAAATACAATAATACAAAACAATACGTGTTTGAATGTGGAAAAAAATCACTATAAAGTCCTAAAATTCAATACTGCATAGCCTATACAAAATAAAAATAAAGAACGATATTTCACAACTAACGGCATTATCTCTAAGCTAATTGGAACTTATTCTTAAATGCTTTTTAAAACATACTTTTAGATTATTATTATTATTAAATACATATTTAGGCTATATTCAAAACTTTGTATATGTGTGTTTTCAATATCCAGGCCTAGCTACCGCATGTAAAAACATGTCTGAATCACATATAGAGTAAAACAACAGTGAGCAGCAGGGATTATCTGAATTATTAATTATTAAGTAATATGTTTATCGCATCAGAACACGTGTGAATCCTAACTGAAAGAAAGGAAATAAACGCAATAGTTTCATCTTGAACTTACTGATACAAATGCCTCAACATTTTCATTTTAATCTGTTTCTACTTTGCTACACATTTCCCCCCAAACGTGGTGTTTTATTACAAACTGTAGAGCTGCTATACGCAAAGTGTCTCTTTAAAAAGATCAAAATGTTTTTGAGGCTTCAAGTTTTGCTGTACGTGAAGTTGAGCCATGCTTTGGTGGGCTCCCACAATTAGAAAATGAGGAGAAGTTTTAGTGTTGAGTTTTAGTGTCGTTTACTGCTCTTCGTCCTTCACGTTTAGGGTGTCAGGAGCCAAATTGAGGAGCAGTCTGGATGTTTTCCATGGCCCTTTGAAGGAAGCTATCCGCCGTCTATTGTCCTTGGTAATAAACTTGCTGCTTCCCTCGTTCAAGTTCTCTGCGCTGAGAAATGTTGCCTTGGATCTCCCAAGTGTTGAAATATCAACAGTGTTTAGAGTCAGTGCACTATAGAGTGGATTGATAGTTTAGTTCCGTGTTACATAATGACAGAACTATAAGATGACCAGGTAAGGTTACAAAAGCGTTCTCAGGTTTGCATGCATGGGAGAAAAATATATCATGTTTTTCTAATTGTTTTCTCAGTATGTCCATTTGGGTCTGATGGAACATTTGAAAAAACGGTATAGATTTATTCAGAAATAATAGAATAAAGAACATATAGGTGGATATTTAGAGGATTTTACACAGCAGGTTTACAAATGTGTGGAATATTTTCGGCTGCTGCTGAACGTCTATTTTATTTATACTAGGCCTATATATACGGATATGCGGAAAATGTGTTTGGGATGTGAGAAATATGACAAGCAAACGGCGGTATCGAAACGGAATCATTTCTAATAAATAAATAAAAAACACTTTGGTGTAGAAAAGCGACGAGATTTTACCTGGAGAAATTTGAACGTGAATCCCAGTTTGAAAGATACTCGTTAAACCCACGGGAAACTCCCAAGTAAAGATCCGAGATTAAACACTTTGGGACAAACTTTAGAAAAATAGCCCCTGCGTCTACATTTTATCCACTGGAGGGAAAATGTCCCAAAAGTATAGTAGAGTAGAATAAACGTTAATGTCCCCGAGGGAGAACGTGTCTTGTGCACTGCTACAGTCCGTTGTTTCACATTTAAAAAAAACATAATGAAGACATCTGAAAAATATAGACAGAATTTGTAAGAATGCACCTGTACGAATTAAAGTGCAAAAATGATGACGTGTTTGTGTATTTATTGCACATTGCTCTATTGCACTAAGATTTAACATTAGAGTTCACTGACCTTCATTTGGCGTCAAAAAAGAAAAACACCAGCTAAATCAGGGTAGTGCTACTATATCCTTCAGCTTCTCTAAAAAACCAGGCTGCACAATATTAAACATTGAACTAAATGAAAATTAGAGCATAAGCTTTTGTGTTTTCAAGGTGCTTGTAAAGTGCGAAATACTGATGATGGCGTCTCCAATGCGCTCATATAGGCAGATAAACATGTAGGCTATTTAACATTGGATCGACTTCCTTCTTGCGCAATCACACTACACATTTCTCAAAACTTGATAAGCCGATTAATCAATTAGTTGATTGACAGACGCATTTTTCAGTCATTTTTCATGTAAAAAAAAAGTTTCCAGCTTCTAGAATGTGAGGAATTTTCTGATTTGAGTACTTTTACGTTTAATATTTTAACTACATCTTCCTGATTATAATTACATATTTTACTTCAATGCAGGACGATTACTTGTAACAATTAAAAGGTAGGTAATTGTTGATTAAAGGGTCTGAATACTTCCTCCATCATTGAGTGCAAGGCTTTTTAGACACTCAGGGCCATAATTATAATGTATATTGGGGGGGACACATCCCGCAAATATGCTCAAAATGCCCCCTCCAATATATTTATAAAAAATAGAAATTAGCAAATGTAATCATGAATAAACTTAAATTGCCTTTATTATTACTACTGGTTTAGTATTACAGTCAGTGTACTGCAGTTCTGCCTGTGGTTTGTCCAAGTGGTGTTGCCGTACCCCAGCAGAATCCGTGGCTCGACTGCTGTGGGGGTTTACAATCAATAATGTCAAACACTGTATGGTCTCTCTATTCATTAAAGACAGAGCATGCACAGGTGAGTGAGAATAGACACTGTCTTGGAAACCATGACAGAATACATATTAGACTTTGAGACCTGAACACATCGACGTAGACGATATATTGCCGAGTAAACAATGTCCTGATCTCTAGGTGGACAATGGGTAATGGTGTGATCATCACATGCCATTGGACAAAAATGCAAATTCCAAATATTACTTGGGAGTGCATGAATAAGTCTGAAATATTGGGATGCTTTTATTAAAGCACAGGGATTTTCAATAGTACTGGGCAATACTCAGAGGTGTATTTTCATCAATAGAAGAAAAAAAAAAGAAACATTAAAATACACACAGTCCTAGATTGTTAACCCTGATCAAGAAGCATGCGAGTGTAGGCCTTGTAATAGACCATTTTCACAGCAGACATTTTGACCCCTCAAAGCAGCGAAGCACAGGTGTAAATAACATTAACGATGGCTCCATTTAGTGTTCCAGTGATGTCAGTGACCATGTTTACATGCACACAATATTGTGGTTTTTGCCTTTATTCTTAGAAATCCTACTAAGCTGTTTACATGGCTAATGAAAATGAATATCCACCAAAGGCTCCGGCCATGACAGCACCCTCACTACCTCGCTGCTTCCCGGGGCCGTGCACCCCCTCTCCCTGTGGGGAGGGACGGGCCCCTGCACCCATCCAGAGCAAACTGTCATCAATGCACCAGGCGTCATCTCCATAGTATTTATGAGAAGGTGTGTTTCTCCTTCCGACCAGAAATATGGGCTTTTGTTTTGTGCATGCATCTCTACCACAGCCTTGCAAACGGTTGGTTAGTTGGTTTGTGTACAATAACCATAGCAACGCCCAGAGCTGACCACAAGCCGTAAACAGGAAAGAGGCTATAAAATGTCACAAACTGCGGTAAAAAACCCAATTGAGATGCATATTATGAATGTGCTGCATACATGCACAAAGAATGCTTCTAAAACCAGAACAACATCTTAATCAGAAAATGCTGTTTGGAAAAAGGCCTTTTTCAGAATATCCAAACGGAATATGATGTTACATGACCCGTACCAAATTCGGAATATTGTCATATTGTCATCAGTGAGTGAGCATGCACAATATCAGAGTCCAAGAACTGGTTCTAAATTGAGTCATCATCAATGTTATTAATTCCACCTGTGCTTTTCCTGCTTTGATGAGTCAATATGTCTGCCATGAAAAGAGTCTACACTAAACCTTTTGTGTAAAATTACGTAAATGTCTCCTGGGGGGAATTCTCCCATAACCCCATTCAGGTCGCAGAAGGAATACATTGAAAATCCCAGTGTTGAAAAGGTGATTACAGCCCTGTAGACACTGGTGTTCTGACTGACTTATCCACAAAGCTGGGACAGTGTGAGTGTCTAAGTTGGAATATGGGACACCATGCTGATGTCAATTTTTCTGCACAGCATTTGAGAAAAACGTTGGCAGTCAGTCTGTGGACTTATTAGTGTACACTCTACTGAAAAGACGCTATAGACACCAGCAGGTGGCATCCGTGTCTGGCAAAGACTTCTCATGAGATGAGTTTTGTGAATCAAACCTAAAGTAAAAGTCATTCAGCTCATTTGATTTTTGTTGTTAATAACTGATTTGATTTTGTGTCCCAAAGTTTTTTAGTATTTGAAAGTTTGAAAGCTCTGCCTTGTTCCCTTAGAGTCCTACCTTGTCTTTATTTCTAAAGGCTTTTTCCTATTCATAGGCCTACAGTCTTTAATTTACTTTGTAATATAGGGTTCATTGTTAGGCTAAACAACGACATCCTTCTTGGCTACAGAATTTCATGTAATTAGTTAACACAAATTCAAACATAACCAGAAGTTACACTGGTTAATCCTTTTTAATCAAGTTGAGTTTACACTGAAAGAAATTATCACCAAGGTCATATTTAAAAATGACCACAATTAACAATTTAACAATGTGGGACACAAAGTTTTGGTTAGATACCAAGAAATGAGTAATAAACAAATCGACAACAAGCAGCTCAGGAATCAGTCTGAATCGATGACTATAGATAATGAGTTACTTGTGAATAGACTATAATAGACTATAAGTGTTTACTAAAATACAGTGGTATCTGTAATAAGGGCCACTTTATAATAAGAGTACAAATTATACTTAAGTCATGTTTAACTAATGCATGACTAATAATTGAAAGCATGAATAATTGGTACAGGATGTATCATGAATTCCTGATGCTCACCATTAACAAATAATCAAGTCACTATGACTTTATGTGATTAGTTCACAATAAAGGAATGTTAATTCACAGACTTGATATGGGACCAAATTAGCTAGAATCCTCTTAAATAAAAGGCATATTTCAGGACCAGTGGAGTGTTACACGGTAGAGAAAGAAGCAATAAAACCAAAATCATCTAGCAGGTACCAACTGACAAATTAGAGGAATGACACAAAGCTAATACACATTCATTTCTAATTATCTAGGCCTATTAGTTTTAGTATTTAGATTGAAAGTTCATTCTATTCACATAGTTGTTATTGTTACCTAACTATTAGTGTCTCATAAAGTTTGATCCCACCAAAGCTATTGAGTTTTTACAATTAGTTTCTTAATGATAAAATAGAGAAAGCAGGAAATTGACCAACAATATTTCATCAGATACAGAAACATGAGTGATTGTTGAAATTTACATGTTACACTAACTTTATTCTGGGCAAATTTCTTCACTAATGATAGTTTATACTCAGTTTCATTGAGTATTTAACAAGGGACAATGCAAATGATCAACACGAGCACCTGAGTCCAGCGTGTAAATGTGCCAGATTTAGCCATGCAGGTTAATTTTCATCTGCAGTCCCTGGCAGGTTGATGGCATTCAAAGAAAAACATGCAAGAACACATAAATATACAAGCACTGGCAAAAGCACATAAGCACAATAAAAGTGCATAAGCTATGCAAATACAAAAATATTAACAGATGAATGAGCAGCATCTTGCTATTCCCTGCATGATATCTAATCTTTGTGTATGTTTCTGATTTGACTCATGAGTGAAGTGAAGCAGTGGGGAAAGTGAAGTCGGGTAATTTGGGACATGCAGGGAAAATGGGACAAATTAGGTTGGACCAATCACCAAACATGTTCATGTTCAAGTACAAACAGAGAAAATAAAACCACAATACCGTTTTCACAATACACTTGACTTTTTAAATGGGAAAGGGTTTTGAGTGACCATTTTACCAAATGGGCAAAAAAAGCTAAAAAATAAAAAATAAATTAAAAAAAAGGGGGGGGGGGGACATTTTTCTGAAGTGAAACCAGCATGTTTCTAGATGGAAAAAAATATTTTGTTACAATACTATTGTGTCACCCTGTCAAGTTAGACATTTTTAATATTTTTATCACTTAAACAAAATATTAAAGATGCAGTGAGTCCATGTCAGCCACAATAGTCCAGTATTTGCCATCATTGTTACATGCAAGCATATCACACGTAGTTAGGTTACATTAATGATTTAATAATAATAATCTTTATTTCAGACGAGTCCATATCATAAAAAACATACAAGAATATAAAAAAGACAGCAATAATAAAAATAGATAAATAAATAAAAGAAATGATAAATTAATGAACTGATAAATTGATTTAACCATTTAAAAAACAAACAAACATGAAGTACAAGTGTTCTTCAATTAAGCTCAATTGTTTGGTGTTCTTTTATCCATCAGTGACTGCTCCATTTTAATCAACATGTCATTAGAGTGACGTGTTTGAAGGTCAAAACTTTCTAAAGTATTTTAATTGGCAATATAGTTTCTTTATAGAAACATTGCAGAGATCCATAACAAGTTCTAAAAGCAACACTTAAAGTAGACTTCAAAATTGTAGCTGGTTTTCTCAGTATTCTACCAAAAAGTGTCCCAAATGATCTGACTTCACCCTATGCAATATATTTCAACGTTCATGATACTGGACATAAGAAAATGTATTGTATGCCTTCCTATGATGAAAATGAACAAAAGTCAGACCTATGTTAACTGTTCATCTTTTAAGACTGAATGGTTTTCAGATAGTGTAGGTTAAGTTTGATCCCTGTTCTGTTATTTGGTTTGCATTCACAATAAGTCGCCACTAGATGGCACTCTCACTTAAGGAAAGAAGTCTGGAGAGCAGCTGTCCCAACACTGCACCAGCATGAAGCAAGAGCTTCATTTAACATTTGATTAATGAGTTCAGCTCACTGTGGGGGTTCATATTTGAATCAGAGATACATCTGATGCAAAAATGTAAGCGACTGAAGCCTTCTCTTTTACACAGAATTAAGAGGAGGAAAATATGCTTCAGTATCCCTCATTATTATTTTTTTTTAAAAGCCTACATCAAGTAGAAGCCGCCTTGTGCCAATGTGTTTCAATCAGTTAAAGGCCAATAGGCTCGAGCTCTAGTGGTATTATTACATATTATTCAAGATACAGTCACAAAACTTTATAGGTGTGGTCCTAGCAAGGGTGCCAGAAGTAGGGTAGGGGCCATTGGTGCTGAGGTCAATGACCTTTCAAGGTCACCAGAGGTCAGATACCTGCATGTCTGAAATAAAACCTTGGGGTACGTAGATTATGCTGAAAGTTTCATGCTTTAGTCATAAAATGCACAATACCTTCCATATACGAGCTTAACTGCTCCACTGTATTTGTGTTGTTTCTTTTCTTTTCAGTCAGTCCTCTTTTTTATCAGAATAAGCTTCTCAAATATATTTTTGGGGGTAATTGGAACAAAAATTAGCAATATCTATGTAGTGATGTGCTCTCACTTCAACAAGCTGTCCACAAGCAGAACTCCACATTTCTCATTAGACATTATACATATACGATGCATCCTGTAATGAGTATGACTGTATGGGATTATGAAGCAGACCGGTGTTGAAAAAAGGAAATGGTGTAAGATGCAAAACATAGAATTTATTCTGCAACCACATACTGTGTATTCAACAGTTGCACATAGATTTACATACTGATCTGAACCACAGCTCATTAGATGTACAGTAAGATGCAAATTGTGTAGTTATTCGGCTCTAATTTAGGATAGAGTTCATGATGTTGTTATAACTTATCATATCTTCCCTATACATACCATTCCATGTCCTGTTGACAGGTGCACTATAGTTTGATTACTGTTTGGACTTCAGATTAGCAATTAGACAGTGGCCGCTGTTTAAAGTAAAGAGTACTTGCAAAGGACAGCGTGGCATTCAGATTTCAATAATACAGCAAATGGAATTCATCAAATGTCAGCCGATATTGGCCTGTCACAGACATATCAGTTTCTATCGGTATCGGCATATAAATTGTGCGATATGCACTGATATGAAAACAGAACATAAAGCAGAAAAAGATGTTGGGGGTGATTTAGAATTTATTTAAATGATCAGCAATTGACTTATACTGAACATATACATGTTTATTTAGCCATTTATTTTATTTTTATTTCTTCATTTTCTTTTGTTTATTTCTAGAATTGTTTGACAATGTAATACATTGGATGTATAATGTATAATAATGTATATTAATGTTAAATATTCTTTAATAAAGTTATTTGTTTAAGAAAGCAGCCTCCTGAGTACTTTTGTATAGTCATATTGGTGCACAATCCACATATAAAAGGTCCATTTTTATTCCAGCTCAAAAATTCACTATCAGCTGCCATAATCTGTGAATTTCTTCCCTCTAAAATCGGTATCGATCTCAAAATCCCATATCGGTCTGGCTCTAGTTAAAAATGACCATTCAGAATACAAACAGGCCATTGTTTGGCTTTTTCAAAGTAAGGAGATGTAAAGGGATGTCAATGATAATAACGGACACTGAGAATTCAAAGTATTAGAGACCCAAAGCATAATCTTTAATCCGTCCCCTCTCATGTCGGCCTCCTGAGTGATGTGGATTAATGTCAGGCTACTTCAATGAAAGTCAGTCTGCAATCTATTAACAGGCCATGGACATCATATGCATTTTGTTTTGTATGTAAATCTGTTAGGATTACACAGAGACATCAGTTGGCTTCCTTTTCATGTGGTCTGGAGAGCAGGTACAGTAAAGGTTCTGTTTTTATGCAGTGGGTCATTTCTGCCTGTTGCTCAGTAAATGCAAACTTTTGCAACACGTGCACGTCAGATGATTCATAAAAAACAGCATCTGACATTTCAATACTTAACTGCTTTTGCATGATCATTTACCACATACCCAGTAACACTGACTTCTTTCTACTGACTTCCTAAAAAAAAAAAAAAATAGTCATTACAAAATCCTGACTCATATTTTGTCAAAACAGTAAAAGTTTAAAAAATTTAGATGAAATTCATCCTGAAAGCAATGCTTTTAGGTGCTTTTTCAACTTTCTCTATATAGTATTAACACACCTTCACAGCATCACACTGAATGATTAGTCAGCTAATCGATTAGTCGATTGACAGAAAAATAATCAGCAACTGTTTTGTTTTCAGCCTCTCAAATATGGAGATTTCCTGCTTTACTCTGTTTTATATCATATTAAAATGAATATCTTTGGGTTTTATACTGACAAAACGAGACTTGTAAAGACATTACCTTTGACTTGGAGTGGATGGACATATTTCACTATTTTCTGATATTTTAGACCAAACAAGTAATCAATTAATCAAGAAAATAATCAACAGATTAATCGACAATGAAAATAATCATTAGTTGCATCGCTAATCACATTAACACGTTGTTTGAATTATCAAGCAATAATCAATAATCAAGAGAGGCAGTATTACAGAACGTGCATAACGTCAATTATGTTTATGGCTACTCAACAAGCTTTTTTAAAGTATGACAGGTACATGTTACTCCAGATAACATGGACTTTTTCCATTCTGGCTATGTGTAAGTTGTGTGATTATCCTTTCATGTTGCATTGTCTGCTGCAGTTAACTGCAGAGAGGAGTGCTCGCATCTAATTTTGCCCAAATGATGCACTCCGTTATGGTTTTGAGGGTGGAGTCATTCTGCTGCTATGACGGAGTCAAGTTTGAGGAGTCAAATGATTAACTTTCAACTGCTTTAAAACAAAGATATACTGCAGCTAGGGATAGACCGATTAATCAGTCAGCCGAATAATCAGGCTGATTAATGACATTTTCAGATAATCGGCATTGGCCGATTATCTCGGCATTGGCCGATTATCTCAGATCATAAGGCCGATTAAAGTGCAGAGTGTGCAGATCTACAAAATGACCAAAAACCAAGAGATGCTGCGTGGTGGTTCTGTGCACTGACATTGTTTTTATTTATGTAGGTTTATATATTTCAGAAACAAAGAGATGCTGCTATCTGCTGAATAAGTGTTAAATAAATGTTCATTTAAGTGTGGCAATTTTGTGTCACATTTGTTGTTATTATGGACACTGCCATGATGAACAATGAAAATTAAGGATTTAAGGTTTGGGGAATTCTGAATATGGGTCACATTTCTGTTGAACTGGCTGATTTTTTTTTTTTTTTTTACTTTACTGTGCCTTAACTAAAAGTGCATTATCTGCTGGTTTGGTAATGCTAAAGATTGTCAGAAAAACTAACAACGGCCAGCAAACTGATAGGATTATGTTACCAAGTATGGAATGCATCTACAGAGACACAACGATGAACACAATGCAACATTGTGGGGCACCCCTTTGCCTCCCCATTATATTGCCCCCCTCTTTTCACTAAAATAGATCCAAGTTTTCATTTGTCTCACAAGCCATTACATTTTTAAAACAGGTTATTCCCAATGTACTTCGACCACTCCTGGTCACAAAGGATGTCCATCCTCAATATTTTTCCCCTTACACCTAATTTGTTGTATGTGTATGGGTATGTCTAGTGGTGACTTTTGTGATGTTGTGATTAAATGCCTTGTGATTGTGCTGCAGCTGCAAAAAGAATCCCCAACAAATAAAGTATCTAACTATCCATCTATCATACTGACAAATGCCGTGCAGCATTTGAACATTCCTATCCATATTTGTGCCTGTTTGATCTCATCATTTTTCAACAAATGCTCATATTTTTTTCAACAAACAATGTCTAAGAATATCAGCACTTAAAGTCATGATGTCACTGACTGCAATTGATTTCAGGGAGCTGATAAGGGTCTAAATTCATCCCTGTACAGTGAAGTGGCAGCCAACATGTGCCTCAAGTTGTTGCAGTTCCTCTCATGGCCACTAGATGCTGCATCCAACAAGCCTGACTATTGAAAATACAGTCAAGGTAATTCCACATCTTCTATGTGCCTTTAACATACGCCTTTTTCACAGAAGACCTTTTGACATGTCACAGTAGGAAAAGCACAGGTGATAATATAAATGAATGACTGCTGAATTCCATTAGGCTGCTTCAGTTTCAGCTGCTTACTGGGACACTTGAATACAACAGAGCCATCTGTAATGTGCTGTTCCTGCTATGACAAGTCAAAGGCTATTTTCACACTGCAGGTAAAAGTGGCCCAGACCTTATTTCTTTTGCTCATATGCGACTCAGATCAGATCTTTTCATACCAGTGTGAACAGTACAAATCACATGGAATCTGATCTTTTCAATTCTGATTCAGGCCACTTTCATAGGTGGTCTTAATCAGATCAGATTTTTTGCAATGTGACCTCAGTGTGAACAGTCAGATCAGAATTCAAGTGACTTTTACGTCACTCACTCACACACTCGCCCCCGTTGCCAGCCAATACAACCCAACTCCTCAGGGAGATTGGCCGCCTCACATGAGAGTCTTGTGGAGAGCCGCTGACAGATGTAGTTAAAAGTAGCCCTGTGACATCCTGAAATTATGGATGAAATCTGTTTTAGTGAAGCCATTCACACCACGATCCCACCACTCCTGGCTCAGACTCTGCATCCACACACACCTCCGTACAGAAGCAACGTCAGCAGCTATTGCTCCACAAAAAGCCATAATCAAAAATGTGGCTCTCTTTCTCCTCATCCTCGTTATCATCTGCTCACGAATTCTCTGCTTCCACTGCACATCAACTTAGAAATTAAACCGTAACTGCTGACTTCATTGGCCTCCATGTTTACTTCCATATGACAGCGTGCTGTTCACGCTGGAATCTGATCTGGACCACATTTAAAAAGTAATGTGAACAGCCAAACACCACAAAGCAGATCTGGGGCTGTATTCACAAAGCATTTTATCTACCACTAGGAGTACTCCTAAGTCACACTAAAAGTTCATAGCTAAGAGTTCACAAAGCTGCTAAGACCAACTTTTACTAAGGAAATGGGAGAACGCGTTGCTATGGACGACGTTGTGTCTCATGAACACACTTACTCTGTATTCCCAGTGATTGGTTGATAGAGGATGGCTCTCTGTCTGTGATTTCTTAATTATTGAAATACTGTAAGAAGGTATAATTCTCTGCCATATTCAAATAAAGATCTGTTTCCTGTAGTGAAGGGACTTTGAGAACGGGAACACAAAGGGGAGGGACTTCCTGTCAGTAGTCTATTGCTCATTTTTACTTTGTTGCTTCATATTGCTTTGTATGGACAAATCTACTGAATAGTGGATGTTACTGTCATTTTATCATATCTATGATTTCTACTCTGTCTGATTTTGATGCTGTTGTTGCCACTTCTGCATATTTTAACCCCCTTATATTTTAACCCTTTACTTCACTGGGTTTAGAATATCTTGCCAAAGGACTGCAGTTAATGCAGGATGACCAACCAGCTTAATCTTTGCTAAAAGGTGCTGGAAGCATCAATGAATCCAAACTGATAGGAGAGATATCCACACACTTATATCTATGCAGTGTTTCACTTTATTAAGTCTCACAGACCTTCACCACAGCATACGTCATGAAGCTTAATAAAGTGAAACACTGCAGATCTAGTGTGCGGATATCTCTTCTATCAGCAAAGGACTGCAGTTAAAAATCAGCCAGCTGGCTAACACTGGCACATTTATATGACTGTTGATGATTAATGGGCATTGTCCTTATAAATCAATAAATTAAATAAATGAAATGTATGCACATCCTTTTTGATTTGCACTTCCTTGTGAAATCTAGTCCAATTTATTCCCGTCTGGTGAGTTTCATATTCATTTTTACAAATGTCAGTAAAGAATAATTGTATTTTTTCTACATAAGGGACAGTGTTCATTTTCCATTAGCGTTGATCATTATGAGTGTTTAACACATGACTTTCAATACAATTAATTTCAGTTTGCCTAATGTTTATTTCATGACAGATTAGTAAATTACAATTGTATTACTACAGAAGAAAATGCAAAAATCCTGAATCTACTTCCTTTTTGCCTTAATTCTCAGGATGCTGGTAACGTTTAACATGAAACTTTGCACACTGGTGGCTCCACATGACAGAGAAAGTTAACGAAAATCTGAAAATTGCCAACTTAAATGCTAAGAAACTCTGTGACTGCTGCACAATTCAAAATGGCCACCCACAGTGATTGAGGCTGATTCTGTATGAATTCTCAAACTTTAGATTAATATCTATAGACCCCAAATGTTCTAACATACAGTATGTGTAGGTAAAGGTCCATTCAGAGTGTGCTCAGTGCAATAGGCATGGGACGATATGAAAATTTCATGTCACGATTATCCGGCCGAAGTAATTAAGATTCACGATATTACCGATAATCAAAAACATGTTTAAAACTCTCTTTAAAAAGCACTAAAACAAACTGGAATCACTAGCTTGCATTTTGCTTTGTTGTGATTTTTTTTCTCAAAACATTACTTTTTTTCCCCTCATAAAATTGTGAATTTTTTCCTTGAAACATTCAGACCTTTTTCTCATGAAATTGTGACTTTCTGTAAACATTACAACTTTTTCTCAAAATTGTGAGTTTTTTTCTTGAAACATTACAACTTTTTTTCTCGAAACATATATGTTATTATGCATCATAGAACACTGTAGTAAACTGCAGTCAATTCATGAGGATATTCACGATTATCCCGATAACGATCAACTTAACATGAGTGTTTATCGCTATCCATGATAACATGGATTATTGTCCCATCCACAGTGCAACACTTCAGCTGAACAGCAGAAACATGCACCTGGGCCACGAACCTCCGAAGAAGAAAAGCTTGAGACACTTCAAGTAATCCACATGAAAGACTTCATGTCCAATATTGTAGCAGAGGAACGGGGGAAAGACCCTTTCACTAAAATGTCATGCATAATATGCACTCAGTTTTTGAAAAAGAAACTCACAATGTTCAAAAGTGAATATTTGCTATAGCTTTAGGAACTTACTTATCTGTTTATTTTGACCCAAAGTTTTAACTGTGATATAATGCTTATATTCGTTTTGCTCTAATACCAGAATGAGAATCACCTTTATTGGCCCAGTATGTGTAGACATGCAAGGAATTTGACTCGTGTTGTGCATTGCTCTCAATGAACTTAAACAGAAATGGACAGAAATAGACATACAGCTAAGGACAAGGACAACAAAGCTGAACAAAAAAGGTAAGAATAGACAGGACTATTAGCTACACCATGTGAAAAAAACGTGTGTAAATATGGTATACATATATATATAAAAAAAAAAAAATTTTTTTTTAAAAAACAGCAAGATTCAGTGATAGGCTACAAATACATGAACATCTTGACAAGTCTGCAATTCGACCAAACAAAAGCAAGTTTTACATATTTGATATACTTGTCAAGAGAAAAGATGAGCAGAATAGTGAGATCTGGTCTATTATGCTCAACAATAGTAAGTTAAGTAAGGTTTAGAATAAAATTCAAAGATGCATTTCAAATTATTATAAGATTATACAATTCAGAAATGACTGCAATGTAAAAATATCTCAAGGTAAAACTATCTTCATAGAAAGATTAATCAGCTGCACAATTAAACCAGTACATGTATGCAAATGACCTAATTATATTAAATCTAAATTCCCAACGCTCTTAGATGAGAGCAAACCAGTGTCCTGAGTATAATTTTTTCATTCAAAAATAAAAGACAATATTGTGTTCACTAACAAAGCGATGGGTGCATTTAACTAAATTAAATGTATTAATTGGTGTTATCCTGCAAGTAAAACATGATTCCCCAAAATAAGGTGAGAACATTTACATAAACAGTTTTGGAACAAATTATTAATTGGGCTGAAATATATTTAAAATAGCTCCATGCAGTAAGTTGATATTGAAATTCAAGCTTTTATAGGTTCTTATGGTTCTGAAGTCTTATATTTGTCAATAGTCTGTGTCATATCCTGTGTTATCAGGGGAGGGGCAGACTTTGTTCTGATTTGAATCCCATTATATTGCTCACCGGTAGGCTATTATAAAAATAGGACAGAAAGTGTGAGGTTAGGGATGTGGCTCTTTGGCTTTTTGCAGCTTCCAGCTCGTCTAAAATGGCTTTGCAGAAGCCTAATTAAAAATAACTATTTCTATGATCTATCTATTAATTGCCATATACACTAATCTTTGCTGGAAATGCTCCCAGAGTGCTCATGGACACACAAGTGAGGACATCAGGTAAACTACACCTCCCCTTCTTCACCTCATATCAATGAAGGCAATTAATATTAAAACCTGCAGGAGGCGCCAGAGGACGCACAGAGGATAATCTGATGGAGCCTTTATAGTCATTTCACATCGAGGAACCAGGGAGTCCATGCATGGGTGTTATGTCTTTACACATCGAGTCTCCGGTACAGTTAATATGATGCATGCATGTGCCACTTATTTTCATTTAAATACTCAAACTACCATGCAGATAATAAAGGTTTCGATTGGGAAGAAATTACTTCAAATGGATAGATTATTTTAAAAACGTAAAATATTCAAATATACGCTCTACGCGCTTAAATCTGAGTAATTCGTTTAAATTCAACATCAGGGCCAATCAAAATGAACAATGAAAATGTGAAGAATTGCCTGTAATCGAAATGTTATTTAAAGTAACAATGGCTATTGGTCGTTAAAAAGACATTTCTACATGGACATTTTTTTTAAGTAGCCTACCATAATATACAAATATTTCTACATGCATTAATACATATATAAGCCCCTGCTGCTGGCTGCCGGTAAATGTGTACTAATGCAACCATTATCACCACATCAAAATGTGTCTTTGACGAACTGTGTGGGACAAAAAACCCCAAAAAGAGGAAAAATATTAAATGCATTAAAATAAAATGAACATGGTGTTAAAAACTAGAAAAATACTCTCAATCTCTCATCACAAACTTTATCCTTAATCCTAATGCACGATTAAAGTCGTAGAAATGGTAAAAAAGAGAAGGAAAGGGAAATAAGGAGAATAAATAAAAAAGAATTAGAGAGGGGAGGGCGAACAGAGAGGAGGGAAACAATAGAGAATCAAAGCATAATAATATTCCTAAATGAAGAGGGAAATGTTGCTCCGCTCATTTTATTAATCAGACTGTCAATTTCACCCAAGAGGCCAAACCCCAGAGCAATCTAAAACAGACTCAGAGATCAACCCAGGGACAAGCACCTCGCTCCTCACTCCTCTCTTCCTCTCCACTTGGATATTATTCGTCTGACCGAAGGCCGCCTCCATCATCAAGTGACAGCCCTCTCCTATTTATTTGCTTATAAACCTGTTACAATAAATGATCATTGGAGCAACGTCAGCCGAGCATTTTAACAACGAACAGCAACCACTTTTGATGAATGACATTTCGCTGCTGTGGGGAGGATGCACGGCTCATTTTGAGCAGTCGCTCGTCGATTGCATTCAGATTCTTTCATTTTTTGCGTCTTGCTTATAAAAAGGTTTAGAGACAGTTATTTAGAGACAGTTGCATGCGGATTTAAGCTCCGACACAACTCATTGGTGCTCCAGCCCCCCCTGGACAAGTGTTGTGTGGTGTGTTTTTTTTTTTTCTCCTTCGTCTTGCACGGCTTAATGATGGAGAGGATAAGAAAAGAGATGATATTGATGGAGAGAGGTCTGCACAGTCCCGTCGCAGGGAAGAGGCTCGCAGACACGCCTGGAAATTCAGTGCTGGAGGCCCTGGAAAACTCTCAGCACAGCGGACGGCTAAGCCCGAGAATAACTTCGGCTTCTCTCCATGGAAATCTTGGGGACATCCCGACGAAAGGCAAATTTGAAATTGACAGTCTTTTCGGCACACACCACAACAGTGAAAACACATCTTCGGCGGAAATTTCTTCGTCAGAAAGCAGGAAGAAAATGAGCCTTTACTCCGAAGTTTCGCCAGATTCAGATATTAACAGCGATGTGGAGGTGGGGTGCCCTGCGCATCGCTCCCCGAGCCAGCACAAGGAAAACAACAAAGGTAACAGCTGATGTATCTTTTTTGCATTTCTGTTGTTATATTTTGATGTAGGCTAAATAGCCCATAGCGGTTATTATACCGTTATTTTCTCCACAACAGCAACAAAAAAAGAAAGAAAGAAAGCTAAATTCAATTATTATTAGGCTATTGATAGTAGGCCTATTTTCTTTATTTTTATTATCGTCATTAAGATATTATTATTATTATTACACTATCATTGTTATTCTTATTACACTATTATTATGATTATGATTATTATGATTATTATGATTATTATTATTATTATCATTATACTACGATGGATGTAGAATAATATTAATACAATATTAATAAAAATGTTTTGCATTTGCTTCTTGACACCATTATTGTTTTCATTATTTTTCTCATTATTACCATTAAGTTGCCAAAAATACTGCAGGCCCACACACACACGTTTATTATTTCAGTATTAACAATAGCAATAACACTTTGTTTATATATTATTTTCTTTAGGTTTTTCAGACAGTAATTCTGGATCTTCCAACATAAGCTCGAACTCCCTGCAGAATATGAACGGTAATTCATCGGGATCAAACAATTCAAATAGCGACCAAGTGAGAAGATATCGGACTGCTTTCACCAGAGAACAAATCGGAAGACTGGAAAAAGAGTTTTACAGGGAAAATTACGTTTCGAGACCGAGAAGATGTGAATTAGCCGCAGCGCTGAATCTGCCCGAGACTACTATTAAGGTACAAATTAATCTTCATTATTATTTTGTGTGTGTGTGTAGGTGTGTGTGTGTGTAGGTGTGTGTGTGTGTAGGTGTGTGTGTGTAGGTGTGTGTGGGTGTGTGTGTGTGTGTGTGTGTAGAGAGAGAAAGCAATGCTGTGGACATATAAAAAGAATAATAATTAGGCCTATAATAGGCCTACTCTGCAGTAGAAAATATAATCATTTTTTCTGTTTAAAAATATAGCAGTGTGATATTTTGATTTTAACCTGTACACAAAACAACGCTTATATTTACTACCGGGGCCCCCCATGGGTGCTAATCAATTTAACCGTTATGTGTAGGCTACAATTAATTTAGAACCTAGCCTACTCCTTAAAAATAATTAAATGCAAAAAAAGAAGCAAAATATTTGAACTGACCAATTTAAGTTTTTGATAGGCCAGATTTTAACTGCTGCAGCATGCGACAATAGATCATTTTCATGTGCAATGACAAGAGCATTTATAGGACATTTCTTTAGCATCAGTGTGTGTCCTGGGCACGCGCTGAAGCACGCTCTTCAGAGGTCTAAATTTAGAGCTTGAAAACATGGCAGCTTTAATATGGGCCTTGTTTTGACTGTGTGTGCAGGTGTGGTTCCAGAACAGGCGGATGAAGGATAAAAGGCAGCGTTTGGCGATGTCCTGGCCCCATCCAGCAGACCCCAGCTTCTACACTTACATGATGACGCACGCGGCAGCTACAGGAAGTCTACCCTACCCTTTCCACTCGCACATGCCTCTACATTACTACCCGCACGTCGGTGTCACGGCAGCAGCGGCCGCCGCCGCCGCCTCCGGCGCCGCATCATCACCTTTCGCCACCTCCATCCGGCCCCTCGATACCTTCCGAGCCCTCTCCCATCCCTACTCGCGGCCGGAGCTCCTGTGCAGCTTCCGGCACCCGGGACTCTACCAGTCACCCGCAGGCCTCAATAGTTCAGCGGCGGCATCGGCGGCGGCTGCGGCAGCGGCAGCGGCGGCGGCGGTGAGCGCGCCGTCAGCCACCGGGCCGTGCTCGTGCCTCAGCTGCCACAGCAGCCAGGCGGCCAGCGCGCTCGGCTCCAGGAGCGCCAGCGCGGACTTTACCTGCACAGCATCGGGGCAAAGATCCGAGAGTGGATTTCTGCCGTATTCTGCTGCTGTTCTCAGCAAGACCTCAGTCCCGTCACCAGACCAACGAGAAGAAAGTTCACTTAACAGATAACTCATCATGCAGCCGTTTCCTATTTTTGCTCTATAGGGGATAGGCCTAAAACAAAAAATAAAAAAATAAATCACACCTGGGTAAAGAATTCGTTTAGGCAGCAATGTAAACACACACGCGCATTTAGATTAATTTCTAAATGTCTGGATTCAAGTCCAAAATACTCTTTCTATAAAAACATAAATAGCTAGCACCGAATATTTTGCAACTCACAAACCTTTTTCTAAAAAGCTTGTGCCCTTGTGTTGTGCCAGTTTCTACGCTGGATTAATTTATACATATTTGGGAAAAATAACACCATGCAGTGTATCCATTCTGTCCCCATGCCTCAATCAATGTGTCATTTTAAATGTATTTATTTTCTACAAATCCCACAAATTGAACCAACAACTGTAACTGAGTCACATTCCATATTTCTGCGGCTCAAATGTCCAGTATTCAGGGTGACGAGCCCAGCCTCGACTCCTCATGTTTTTTAAGATTCAAACGTGAGCTAATTATGCTATCCAAATTTAGATAGCAGAAGGTCCCTGCTTTTTTGCCCAGCAGCATATCTTTCTTCACTAGGCCTAATAGACTGAGATTTTGGCAGGGACAGCTTCTCCAACACCCAGCCTCTGCTCTGTGGGGACCCCCCTAATCAGCTAGAAGGGTGCATATCATTTTTGCACCGCGTCTTTCGTGTCAATTTTTATGTTAATAATGAGAGGATCATGACAAAAATTGCCAATCATGTACCTAGATGGAGCTCCTTTGAATACATGACTGTAAGAAAGTTCCTCGTTTTGAGACCCGCTGTCAAGTGCTAACAACCCGCGGAGGGAAGTCATTAGACATACAAAAGACCTGGAACAAAGCGACAGTCCTGGTACACAGATGCACTGGATAATAATATATGACACATGCAGGGTTTAAAAATATTACATACAAAGCAGCCTACGAAGAGCCCCTGAAATTTAGTTTGCTGATAATGGGAAATACCTCGACACACAGTAGCACCTCTTTTTATTTACATTGCTGCACCTCATTATATCAAATCCAGTATTTTCATAAAGTGTGTAATCCCTTTAGGAGCTCTTCACTCAGCACACACAGTGACGGACTGCAAGGCGAAAGTTCAGACTAAATAGCCTGCCTTTACAATCTGTCTGCGCCTGTAAAAATGGCTATGTGCTATTTTATTCGTTCCTGTTGGGACATCACCAATATGTTAATTATAAAACATGTGAACTGTAAATCGTGAAATATTTTGCAAATATCATGGATAGTCCTACTGATAGTTGAAAACTGAATTGCCCTGAAAAATGCTTCACGAAATGTGGATGGTATAGGCTGTTTTTTTTAAAAACACATTTTTTAATTTATTGTTTTGTGACTTGCTGAATGTTTTTTTTTTTTTTTTTTTTAATGTTTAAACACTGGATGTACACGCCAATAGGAGCACCGTCACACAGCCTACAAATTGGCCTGTAAACTCACCAATATTCCAAATTCAT
>JAOVVB010245109.1:0-36683 GCA_028570985.1 Heterobranchus longifilis | reverse complement strand
TATATATAGATATATATATATATATATATATATAAAAACGCAGACCCTTGAAAACCCCCAATGGAGATTTGGAATTCCAGAAAGACAGAAAATTTGTAACCAACCGCTGAATTTTTCCACCGAACATTTTGCAGTTCATTTCTCTTGGATTTCATAACCAAGTCTATATTTGTTCCAAGCATACTGCACAACTTGTATGCATCCTAATGCCTGTGAAATATGCACCCGCCCACACAAACTGAGTGGGTGCTTCTACAAAGGGTAATACGGTAGATGTGCTGCATGTTTACAGACATCCCCTTGGAACACAGAGGCACAGTGGAGGCTTGCCCAATATCCTCACAGCAGCCCACTCACGAGAGAGGGAGGGAAGGAGATACAACGAGAGAGAGAGAGGGAGAGAAAACATCCTACTCTCTAATGCTACATTTGACTTTTTCTTTTTCCTCACACTGGACTTCACACTTTCTCTCTCTAGGATTTCAGCGACGCAGTTACTTCAGAATTTTACTTTGAACTATACGTCATTTTTAGGTTTTGCATAGGAATTGAAAGTCAGTTGTCATACCTGTGGAGATGCTGTGAGGGGATATTTCAAGTCAGAATTCCAGAGGCTTGGTATTTGACTGACATGGCACGTGGAATTGAGTCCTTAGTGTCTCTAAACCCATTTTGCTCCATGGATTCAGCACAGGGAGGACACTCTGACAACTGCAAGTTCTGGCTGCTGGACCTGGGTAGGTGCTTCGATCAAGTGTAACACAGGCGTGATGGCATAATCTGTAGAACATGAGTAATCAGTATAAGCAGTAATCTTCTGCTTATATCAGGGAAGGTTTTGCTTGATAAAACACTTTTTTTGAGAGCGCCAAACTGTTTTTCCATTCAGTTTGATGGAGATTTTAACACCTCTATAAAATGTTGTATGTGCTTGTTTTGTGGAGATAAAATTGTAGTTTGTGCTTTTTTAATACTATACAGTGGAAAAACGACAGGGAAGTTGAGACAAAAAAAGTGATAAGTTGCTCCAGCTTACCTGTTTAGTATTTTTGTTTGTTCATTGTATCGTATACGTATTGTTTTGAATTGAATTGAATTCATTGTATCGTGCTTTTTGACAGTTTGTTGTGGATTCTACTTCAGCTATTTTCCAATGTGTTTAATGCAGAAGGCATTCACTAATCAAGTATGGATTATGTTGTGGCATTATGGCAGTGAAAGTAATTTGGTGAATGCACCGTTATGTGATGAGATATTAAATCTACTGAAATCACATTGATAAGATTATATCTTCTGTATGGCTGCACAGATGGGCAGACAGTGTTATTGTAGACCCCAGAGAGAAAAGACAATAATGAGGTCAAATAGAATAGAATACAATAGAACAGGAAAACGAGGCACTCTTCACGTTCCCAATCTTTTTTCTGTTTAATGTTTTCACAGTTGCCTGACGTAGACAGTATGATAAAGCCTTAAAAAAACAACAGACTCATTTTGCCACAATATGTAGCAAGTGGTCTCTAAACTCTCCCATATCCCCCATCCCAACTCCACACCCTCCCTAACTATGGCTGTTGGTGGCAGGCCCTCTCCAGCATTGTCCACATTTTTACAGATCAGCTAGCCAAACCCCCTGGAGCTTTCCCGCACGCTGCACCTCCGCCCCTTACAGCTCGTCTCCAACTACACCGACTGATGTTTGTGTGTGTCTGTGTGTTTGTATCCCTTCTCCTGGGGGAAGATAAGACCACACGAAAGATGCTTCCCTGGTGACACCTCTGGAATCCCTGGCATGCTTCTGTGGAGCTGCACAGACTTTTGGGATCACTCCCCTCCCTCCTATTCAGAGACACAGGCACACACACACTAGGTTATAAATCTTGCATGTTCTTTGCAGTAGCGTGAATGAGCAGTGACAGAATTATGATAGTGTGTCGTTAGCGTGCAGATAAATTAGCAAACATTACAAGATGCAGTGGAGAGCATCTGGTGGATCCTTGGTGGGTTTCAGGAATATCAGTCCGCAGAGTTAAACTGAGAGGATGGTATTTTTAGGAGGTCTAATACACATCTCATTTGTCATTGCATGTTCAGTATCAATGCCTTTTGCATGTTTGAGCAGATGATGGATGTAGTTAGTAGCTATTTTAAAGTTTAGATGTCTATACAAGTATTTTAAGTATATGTTGCATGTATGTACATGCCTGCATGTGTGTTTAGTATATGTAGACACCCTGTGCCAAACACTAATGTTACATTACGATATGCAAGTATACTGTATGACACCAATGATAATCACTCTACTGATGAATTAACCAGGAAGTGAAAGAGATGCCTCAGATCCAAAATTTCTCCAGAGACAGAGACGGCAGTTTACTAATTAAGTCAATATAATTATTTTAGCACAGATTAAGAAACGTATTACTACACACTTTAAAGCCTGTCGTAGGAAAACTAGTTTTTTTTATCTGAATGCTCAAAAATCTTTGAGAAAATGATGTTGACTATGATAAAGATGAGACATTATACTGGTTATAGCCACTGTAGATGTTTACAGAAGATAGTGATATAAATTATCCTAATAGGGTTTTGCTGTATTAAGTTTAGTCTGCATTAAGTTTAGAAATGACTAGCAATCAGTGTCAGCCAAGGAATGTTTTCAGTTCGATTTGATTGGCAGCAGGATTATGAAAAAAACTACTGGCCCAGTTTTCATTACATTTGGTGGAAGGTTGTAGCATGGGCCAAGGAAGAAAGCATTACATTTTGGAGCAGATCTGAATCACTAACCTGATGCCATCAGATGGTTTGTTACACAGAACCATCTGAGAAGCTGTCATTGAAAACTGTTTGGAAAAGGGCAGACACTTTCAAAAAATATCTGGCAGGTGATTGATGAACCATCTGTCTATCAAACTCTTTTAAACATCTTTTCCATCGAGAAAAACCTTCAGTGCTGTTCTTTGCTCTTCTTTCAATTAAGAAATGATCTCCAGTTCTGATATAACTGATGCTACTGCAGCATCTACGCTAACCTCTTTAGCAGCACACACACCTAAACCACGTAGCTGCCAGTAACTCCTCAAAGGATGCTGATTGGTCCAAACTGCTGCTGGTTCAGACACAAACACATTATTTGAAGCCTGACTAGATGGATTTGTGTGATGTCTCGATCTCACGTTTATCGCGTGATCTCATGATAAGGCGAGACTCCAGCTGCCGTGCAAGGTGACCAAATCATGAGGTGGATACACAAATTATTTTTCACTTTCGTTAATATTGCGATTGCGAGTGCATGGCCTTGGCAGAGGTCTGCGCTCTACAAGGGCTCTTCTAGTTGTATATGTATTTATTGTTTTTACATTTGGGAATTATGCATTCGTAATTATAACCTTACCAGGTGGGAGTGATGATGGGACCAAATGGCATTTCCAGTGTTTTCATGACATACTTTTTATAGCGGCAGATTACTTCAATTCAATGACCCAAAAGCATGGCTTATTTCTGTGACTCAAATGTAACTCCTTATATATAAAAACAATGACTGAATGAGGAGGACAAACTCTTAGCTAGAGTCACCCCTGCAAACAAACTGTGTCCCCCATTTTTTGTTTCCCATGAGTGCGAGCCTGACCAGCTGTTCCTGAGGTGGCACCCTGCAGTGCAAAGGGCAAAGGTCATGCCCCCTGTGTGTCCCTAGAGTTATTTTCTACTGAGGAGGAATGTGTCAAGGCCGCTGACCCCATGTTTCACCCATTTAACGCCGCTGTTAGCGCGACCTCTTCAGTCTAATCAGAGCACGTAGATAGCACCAGATGTACATGCTGTCAAGGTGGAATATTTAGCACCACATTAACTATTGTTCAATTATTACTAACGCTAAAAAACATTAGTAATTCATGCATAAAGTTGATGTCTTTTAATGCTAAAAGAGCCCAGATTAAAATGCATACAGTAATCACCACCATGTTCCAACAGAGCGGTTTGTGTGAGTGTGTGTTAGAGATGGAAATTAAATGAAAATTTAAAAAAATAGGATATTGGCCTGAACTGGTAATATATTTATATATATATATTTTTTTTTAATCTTGGGGGCAGTTTTGGGGGCAATTTTTTTCCTGGCATTCTGAAACACACATCCAACGTCAGCAGTGCGTATGCGCCGCCATTTCCCCCTTTCCCCCCCTTAATTTCTGACACTGATTTCATATTGATGCCCATTTATTCACATTGCCGAATTCATGTGTGGTGAGGCTTATCCTCCACTAATTTATAATATTCCAAATGTATGGAATTCTAATTGTAATATTCTCAATTTATTAAGGTGGTATTCCCTTACATCTGGAACCATAAAGGCAGCAATCTCAGTATTTGAGTATTTGAATGACATTCAAAGAGATAAAAGTAATTGTTAATCACCAGAAACACAATTGGTGTGTGTGACTGTGTAAAATATCCATCTTAACTTGCCCCGCAGCCTTTGATGTAATAGATAGGACGTACTTGCTAACAGCATGGTTACGTGTTTGGTTGTGACCCTGGTGTGTCTCCAGGAAGCACGGTCTGTTTGCTCTACATGAGAAGTCCTGACTCTGGTGTCTTGCTACCTGGTTCCCTTTAAAGTTCACAGGTTTCCACCGAGGTGTTAAATTATGAATTATGTACGCAAGTAGGTGTGTGCTGTGGGTCGTCAGTGTTGCCTGCCACTTATAATAAAAATAGCAGAAAGGGGGCTGGTTTACGTTGGAAAAGAACAGTTGTGTGATGCTTAAGTGTCCACTTACAGTTATTTACCCAAAGTATTCAGGGCTTTAAAACCCTAATAATTCAAAGGCCTCGTCAGCACCAGTATTTTTTCCTCTTAGTATGAATAATGGATAAAATGTGCTGGTGTTATCTGCTGAAGCAACAGTGTACAGAACTCATAAAGGAAGGGTTTAATAGTCCTTGGAGAGCAACAATAGTAAATGCTAAAGTATTCTGTATCATCAGAATTACAGCTTGAAATAGTCTCCATGATTATTCCCATGACTAAAACATTCCAGGGCAGTATCGTAACAAACAGTTGTGACTCTGGTTTTCATTTGGTTCTGCAGGGGAGATGGAGGAAGGTAAATCACACAGCTTCCCTGAATTATATACTAAACAGTGAGGTTGCATGTAAAGATTTGTGCCAACAGAAGGGATTATAGAATCCCTTCCATCAAGCATGGCGGACAACCCCTGCACATCTCCTATTGTCTTTTAAATGCCCTTTGGCTGGAATTATCTCTAGAGCAGTTCAAGCTTCTCCTTCCCTGATCAGTAGCCATCTGACTTTGTCTGATAAAACATCAACTGCAGGATGAAAACAGGATAAAAAGATGTGTTCTCACCTGCTCTGCCTTGGCTCATTCACGTTATTGTTCACCTGACTCATGGCTGAGAGAATCTTGCACGAGGCAACTCTTAACTATTGTCGAATCATTGAAAGATCATGACTATTATCGCTCAGGTTATACCGAATATATCTCAAAATTCCCTGGGCTTTTTCACAGAGAGATGCTGAGAGGAGTCTCAGATAAGATGGCGAGAGTCTTAATGGTGTGGGAGATGCTTGTTATTCTGGGAACCGTGATTTCTTCTTCCTTTGCATGTGATGTGAGAACACATGCTTCGTATCAACGGAGCGCAATAAAACTAAGTCTCCCAGAGGCTGAATGACTGACACGCACGTTCACATGCAGATGTGTTCATTCAAGCTGTGTGAAAGTATCCAATGAGGGTAGGCAGAATTGCCACACCTGCCATTCATAAGAGCCATTCAGCTTGGCCACATGGTTTAATCTTTAGCAGCTGCATCTTTTGAACTACTTTAACAGCTAAATGATGGAGAATCTTTCCAACCTTTTACTCTTTGACCAAGCTGCTGCACACTATCCTAAAATCTAGATAATTTAGTAGGGATGCACTGATTGTGAAATTCTGAGCTGATACGATGTTTAATATAACAATCTGGCCAATAGTCGATGCCAATAATGATGTTTAGAATAACAATTTGGCCGATAGCTGATGCGAATACCGAGGTTTATAATAACAATTTGGCTGATGGCGATACCAATGTTTTTTTGTTTGTTTTGGTTGTTATGTATTACCCCTTCGTGCCAGGGAAACACAGAAATCTCCATTATGAAATAAAATAAAGGCATTCAGCCCTTCATTACACGATCTTTGAATGAGCACAAATTAAATCAAAACTGTTAATATAACCTTCTTTCACGTTAAAAATATTCTTTTTTTTTTTTTTTAAATAACTGCTTCAAAAGCCTTTTTAACATAATCAACATTTAGCCAACAGATAAACTTGGATCACTGCCATCGGTGAATGTCATCTTATTTGCCGATAGGCTGATAAATCAGTGCATCCCTATGATTTAGTCTTGTATTCAAACTTAAATTAATACATTTCCCAAAAACATTAAAAAATCTAATTCATTTTGCTTTGAAGCCCAACAACTCATGATGTGAGAGGAGTCCTTGAGTCAACCATAGAAATGCACTTTTTGGTTTGCAGTCATGCTCTCTCTGGAAGTCATGTGCTAATCTGCACAATGAGAACATCATCTCCTGAGATCTTTGTGCACCAGGAAAGAATGTTCTGAGCCACAGATCTGATCAGCTTTCCATTTAAAGGGATAGAAAACATCAGTTTATGGGTGTATTCAGCGGCTTTGTATTCCTGGAATGTGTCCCAGTCCCCGTTTGTGATAGATAGTAAGAGGTACTCTCCTCATTATTGGGTCATTGCCAAAGTCCTTTGTCATTGGTATTCTTGTTATTCTTCTCTTGTATTACAGTAACAGCTGTGGCTGTGAGGTCGTACAGGAGGTCTTGTCCAGGGAGCGCCGTGTGGTGTCAGAGTTGGGGTCATGTTGCACAGTAACAGCACACAAAGAAATCCAACCTCAACATTAGCATCCCAAGGCGACTTGGTCAGATAGCTTGTCGAGCCAGTCGGGAGGTTTCGTTTGCAGCAGCATTTCTTATGACGGTAAAGAAAACTAAGAGATGTCAGAGTAATGGAGGAGAAAGGTGGTTAGGCTACAGATAGGAAGGAGAACCGGAGTGAATGAGCAGACAGGTGAGACAGACAGGTGGATGTATCCTTGAAGTATTCAGACAAAGCCTCAAGCATCCCTTTATCCTCTATTCTTTTTCCATCACTCGATCACTAGTGGAAGAAGAGCTTTCCTCCTACAGATTCCCTGAGGCGACGCCATCACTGTGAGGAGGAGGCCGGCCTGCCTACTGCACATAACACATACAAACACACACCATTTTTATCATATACCGTGTCTTTCCTCAATGTTCTCTCACTATATGCAAACTCACATATGCATATATAGTGTTGTTTATGGTTTGTTACACAACTTGTAGCATATATTCATTAATTAAGTATCTAGTTTAATATACATAAACAGAGCTTCAATGCAGAGAGAAGACAAATTTAATCCAGCAATTGCTGACAACTAAATATGCACAAATTGTAATGTTTGTATATCTTGAGGTATATTAATAATGGAGGAGGTTATAGATGGAAATATGGCATATTGCATACTTCAAAATATAGAACTGTTTTATTGTGTTTACAAGCATGTGATGTAAACAAACCTTTTACAGCGCCAGACGACATTAATTAAATGGGTTAGTTGTTGTTTAGTGTTAGTCCCTGAATTGACAGACCTGTCAATCAATGTAAGACTAATAGCATATACTAATCTTGTGTTTTGATACTTTGGTGAGATAACCCTTTTGTGTACATTTGGATCACGGTAGGGGTGTCACAATTTCTAAAAATTTGACCATATTGCCTTAGTGTAGTACATTCCAAAACAATATGGTGGTTATATCACACTTGATACCATGTAGCCGATCTTTTTAAAGAAGAATTGAATTGAATCATGACCTCAAAGTCAAATCGAATCTAGGATTTGGAGAATGGTGACACCCATCGATCTCAGACTACACTTGTGATAATGTCATTATCAACCTTCTCTTTCTTTTCTCCCTTTCACCCTCAGACACCTTGTCTGTATCCAGTAACGACGCCCTGCAGCCGGGCTCCAGCCAAACCCTGGGTCCTCACAGCTCACCGGGCCCCAAACGTCCCGGGAACACGTTAAGGAAGTGGCTGACCAGCCCCGTGCGGCGGCTGAGCTCCGGCAAAGCTGACGGCCACGTCAAGAAGCTCGCCCACAAGCACAAGAAGAACCGCGACGGCACAAGGAAGAACATGGACACGATGGCCGGCTCGCAGAAGGACTCTGACGACAGCGCCGCCACGCCACAGGACGAGACACTGGAGGAAGTAAGAACAGATAAAGCAGTGGAGATCTGAAAGACACAGTTTTGGTTCTGACATAGCAGCTGAAAATCATTGTTTTCTCTCTCTCTCTCCAGCGTATGCGTAACGAGGGGCTGAGCAGTGGTACCCTGTCCAAGTCTTCTTCTTCAGGCATGCAGAGCTGCGGTGAGGAGGAAGGAGAGGAGGGGGCCGACGCTGTCCCTCTACCTCCCCCTATGGCCATCCAGCAACACAGCCTGCTGCAGCCCGACTCCCAGGACGACAAGGTTGGTCACGCAGGGCAATCTAAATATATGTGTATGCATACATAAATACATGGTCACAGACTATGGTATGCAGAAAACAGTGCACAATACCAAGACACATATGGGTTGTGTTTTGCATTTAAAGTTAAAGGCAGACTCCATTATTATTATTATTATTATTATTATTTAGGTTTTTATCTAATTCTGTAGCTTCCCAATAGTGTTCCTTATGTATCCAAATCCAAACATTCACATTTTGGTCGAAATACATATGTTTTAGTGTCATAATGCTGTTTTTCCCAACAAGCACTTCTAAAAACTTTTCCCACGTGACCTGGCGTAGGTTTCTGCATGATGACATTGCTACATATTAGCAGACAGGAGTAATGCTAGCAGCACGGAATCTAACCAATGTACACGTTAGTTCGAATCATAGACTGTATATAATATACACAGTGTATATAATATGTACGGTCTATGGTTCAGATCCGAAAGTCACACAATAACACAAACTAACTAAACCACTTTTTGTCAATTAAATCTGGAGGCTTTCAAGAGAGTGATATGTACATGTACTATTGTGGACGGGGCTGCAGCAAAACATATTTTAGCCACCTGAAAAAAGGACCACCTAAAAAAATTAATTTTGAATATTTTTACTGCTTTACCTTATTATCAAACAGCCCTTTCCGACAGGGAACTGAAGTCGTTATATCGCTCTCTTCAAAGCCACCAGACTCCTTTGACAAAAACAGTAATTTTACCTCTGAGTTGCTGGTCTTCTGCTGCCGCGATCGGTTGTGTTATTGTGTGATCTTCGGATCTGAACTAACATGGCGTCCACAGCAGTACATGGCTTAGCTTACATTACATAGCTCCAACATTCACATTATTCATAACCTTCTAGGCGTTTCCGTTTGAAAAACCTGGAAAAGATCACAGATGGAGTCGGCCTTTAACCAGAACAAAATGTATGTGTTTTAAAATGGGCTAAACATGCTTTTGCTTCATCAGCAATATAGTGTAGTGGCACATAAATACAGATGTTATGTGCATTAACTGGGGTTGCACATGTGTAAGAGAATATAACATAGATAAATGCAGGTACACATAAAATAAATTGCTGAATGAACCTTTTGAATGTTAAAACTTGGATTTGTAAATCTAAAGAAAACAATTCTATTTTTTTTTCTTTTCAGAATTGCTAATTTCTTCAATATCTTATCCACCTTTTAACATTTTAATTCAGCAGCCAGATTTTTTGTTTGATTCCATATAAGCTTACAATAACACAACAAAATTTTAACTTTGGCACTAATAACCTTTCTTTTTTTTCTCTCATTTTCTTGATGGTCGCATGTTCCTCCCTTCAGCATTACGTTGATTTCTGTTCTGCTTCTCTTCTTTCCCAGTTCCCCTATCTCTCCATGTAAAACCATTTCATCACTTTGGATCCTTCTTCATTGAACTTTTCTTTTTTCTTTTTGTTTTCTTTCTTTCACCAATTAAATGTCATTCCCACGGAGTGTAATTGTTCTGCTGTTGCTGAAGTGAATACTCCATTCACGTGTTGCTGCAGTTAGTGCGAGGTGTTTGTGGGACTAAATGGTGAATTCCCATTAAGTCTGCTTTTGAACAGGGGATCCTTTTTGAAAACTTTGCCTGCTATGCCTCAGACTGGGCTCTGTTGCAGAGGCAAACTTTCTCTCCAATGGAGTATTAAGCAACACTGTTTGCTGTGTATAAGTTGTTTGACCTATCATGGTGCTCGTGCTTGAAGAGCAGTCCAATCCCAGAGCTTGCCCTTGACCTAAAACCCACCTCGTAACCCTTTTTCCCCGAGATTGGCTCCAACTTGGCCCCCAGTTAACCCTTTTATTAGGGAGATCACACCCACCAAGTCCTTATTTGGACATGTGGACTATCGCGGTCCAAACTCAACAATGGTGAGCCTGATCACATACACAGCAGTAGCCAATGAGAATGTATGACTCCTGTACGCATGCACCTCTGCCAAGTTTTACATGTATCATGTTTTACACCTCAACCGTTAACTTTCTTCCATTTTCTCTCTCTTTTCCAGTCTGCATCTCGTCTGTCCGCTCGTCCCAACAGTTCAGAGACACCCAGCGCTGCAGAACTGGTCAGTGCCATCGAAGAGCTGGTGAAGAGCAAGATGGTGAGATAAAAATCATAAACAAAACTCACAAGTACTCGCAAATGTGGCACTTTTGTACACATAACAATTCTGATAGATTTATGTACACACACACACACACACACACACACACATTTTTATGGTGTTGTTGACAGAGAATGGCATCATGGCCTACTAGTCATCTGTCAGGACTGTGACTCAGTTTGCCAGCTGTCCACTGTTCCAACAAATGGGCATTGCACTCTGGCCGATATCCCCAACATACACACACATACACACACACACACAACGGCTTCAGCTCCCCCTCGGAAAGGGCTGTTTGTGGGCAAGGTAAAGCGGTGAAAATATTCTAAATATAGCATACACTTAAACTGATATGAATTTTTTTAGGTGATGCTTTTTTAGGTGGCTAAAATATGTTTTGCTGCTGCTCCGTTCACAACAGTACATATCGCCCTCTTGAAAGACACCAGACTCCACTGACAAAAAGTTGGTGACAAAGAGTTGCTGATCTGCTGATCTACTGCTTGGTTTAGTTAGTTAGTTTGTGTTATTGTGTGACTTTCGGATCTGAACCATAGACTATATAGACAATTTATTGCACAGGCTAATGAGGATTTCACAGGCTGTAAATTGCCAGGAATTAGTGAAATTTGCATGCAGTGTATGTATGTAGGAAAAGGTTTTTAGAAGCATTTTGACACTAAAACATACCTATTTCAACCAACTTGTGAATGTTTGGATTTGAATACATAAGGAACACTACTGGGAAGCTACAGAATGATATAAAAACCTAAAAAAAATCTGCCTTTAATGTGTTCTTGTGTCAGTCCAAAAGATATTCAGTTTAATATGATATAAAACAAGAGAAAAGCAGGACATTTCATATTTGAGAGGCTGAAAACAGCATTTTCTGCCACTTTTGCATGAAAAGTTGCTTTATCGATTATCAAAATAGTTGACGATTATTTTTCTGTCGACTAATTGTAGCAGCTCTACTGTAAATATTCTGTCAGACTCTGTTTTTTCCCGCTCAGTGACACTTCTTTCTTCCCCCCCTGTGCACTTTGTTCCTCCTCTCTTTCCTCAGTCACTGGAGGATCGTCCCAGTTCTCTGTCAGTAGAGCAGGGCGACAGCAGCTCTCCCTCCCTCAACCCCTCCGACAACTCCCTCCTCTCCTCCTCCTCGCCCATCGATGAGGTGGACGAGCGAAAGTCTGGCTTCTTCAAGAGAAGACAGTGAGTTTTAATAAGCCTGTGTCGTGTTAGTGTTAATGATAAACACAAGCTGCTTTGAGTTCAATCGGTTAATCATGTTTGTCTTCATCTTTGTGCTTATATGGAACATTTCTGATGTCCATCCACAGCTGAGTGCATTGCATTTGTGTTACACGCTGACAATTTCTGTTCTGTGTCTCTCAGTTATGTGCTTCTGGAGCTGGTGGAGACGGAGAGAGACTATGTCAGAGACCTGGGATCAGTGGTGGAGGTAAATACAGAGTATCTTAACATAAGCTTTCAGAGATTGCTTTTCGGTCGGTGATTGCTGTATGTTTTACAAATGAGTCGACTTTCCTCCCCTCAGGGCTACATGAGCAGGATGAAAGAGGAAGGAGTCCCAGATGACATGAGAGGAAAAGACAAGATCGTCTTTGGAAACATCCATCAGATCTATGACTGGCACAAAGAGTATGCTGGCAGTCTTCTCCAATTAACATGCCATACAAATTGCACTACAAATGTTTTTAAAGTTGTATCACCTGCCCCCAGCGTGAAGACAAACAACATAAAATAAAAATCCAGACAGTGCCATGTTTCTTGGCAGGTTAATCATGTTTCTCTCTTGATTTGTCCGCAGTCTTTTTCTGGGAGAGCTTGAGAAGTGTTTGGAGGATCCTGACAGGCTGGCTCCTTTATTTGTTAAACAGGTGAGGAACCTATTCACATTTGTTTTGCATTACATTTTTTTGTTGAATGGTGGATTCAACATTTTATTATGTTTTTGGGTTGTCCGTCCGTCCGTCCGTCTCATTCTTGTGAACACAATATCTCAGGAATGCCTGGAGAGGATTTCTTCAAATTTGGCACAAACGTCCACTTGGACTCAAGGATGAACTGATAAGAAGTTAAAGGTCACTGTGACCTCACAAAACATGTTTTTGGCCATAACTCAAGAAATAACACACTAATTATGACAACATTTCACACAAAATTATAATAGGATAAAATGATGAAGTGATGGCATGTTACATCCAAAAGGTCAAAGGTCAACTTCACTGTGACGTCATAATGTTTCTGGCCATTACTCAACGCCGTAATACCTTAGAAACAGAAGGGAGACTTTTGGTCAGATACTGAATTGGTGACGCTAACATCTTGAAACGGTGCTGATTGTTTAGATCTTCTGTGCTGCCGGGTTGAAGATGTGTGTGAAGCATCCCCGTTTTAGAACGTGTACTGTCGCTTCTTTGCAGCAACATCCATATTTGAAGCATTGTCTACTGTAATGTAGAGCTGCAACGATACAAGAAAAATAATCACCGCCTATTTTGATAATCGATTAATAATTTTCCATACAAAAATGGCAGAAAACACTATTTTCTAGTGAAAACTATTTTCTCGTATTTTCTGTTTTCTAGGTCTATTTTATAGCCCAAATGACTAATCATTTTCAATTAATCAAGGAAATAAATTGTAAAAATAAAAAATAAAAATTGTTAGTTGCAGCTCTACTGTCATGGCGACATGAGTCTGGACAGACATGGATGTAAATGCTACATGACTGCGAGGCAGTAATTCTAGTTAAATTTAAAAGAGAAAGTAAAGAAATAATATTTTCTAAGCTGACATATTTTTCCTCACTTCTAACAGCTACCTTTGTTTTCTGTTTTTGTTTGTGATTGCAGGAGCGGAGGCTACACATGTACATCGTGTACTGCCAGAACAAACCTAAATCTGAGCACATTGTGTCCGAGTACATCGACACTTACTTCGAAGTAAGATTGATTTCACACCTACCCAAACCTACAGAATGTCCTCTATGTTGTGAGGTGATCAGCATTTCAGTATAGAGGTAATAATATTTATCTTTTTATTTTTCATCAGGACCTCAAGCAGCGATTGGGCCACAGATTGCAGATCACTGACCTGCTAATCAAACCCGTCCAACGTATAATGAAGTACCAGTTACTACTGAAGGTAAAGCCACCATTGTGTTCTTACTTTGCAGGCTGCGTTCAGGCTGAGGAAAAGTATGTCATATTCATATTGAACATACAGTGTGTACATATTTTTCTATACATTTGACCTCTTTCACAGGATCTCCACAAAATTTCCAAGAAGGCCGGAGTGGATACGACGGAGCTGGAGGTAATGTGATGCCCTGGTGGCAGCTCAGACTTCTACTCACTCACAATCATCCATTCCTTTATTTATTCGACTCTCATGCAATTTATCCCTTTCCTCTCATGTTCCACTATAGAAAGCTGTAGAGGTGATGTGTGTGGTCCCAAAGCGCTGCAATGACATGATGAATGTTGGACGCCTGCAAGGCTTCGATGTAAGACTGCTCTTTATCTTCTCACAAGTCTCTGCATGTCTGTGTCAACTATACTGCATTAAATATGCTATCAATGTAAATAGTTTACAAGCTGCAGAAATCAGTTTCTCATTTCAGTCACCTGCCACTAGGTGTCAGTGTGCACTCATTTTTGCAGACATGTTAAAAGTAATGTCGGTTTGTGTAGTATTAGCAGTGGTGGAAGAAGTACTCTTTTTCTTAAGTAAAAGTAGTAATACCACAGTGGAATACTCTGTTACAAGTAAAACTCCTGCATTTAAAATGTTACTTTAGTAAGAGTACAAAAGGATTAACATCAAGATATATTTAAAGTACCAAAAGTAAGTACTCATTATATACAATTTATGTGCGTGCGTGAGTGCATGTGTGTATGTATATATATGATTTTATATGCTGCTTATGAATTTCCATATGGATCAATAATGTCTTATTAATATACAGTAATAATATCATAATTTATAGTAAAACATACACCATTTCCCTCTGAATTGTAGTAGAGTAGATGTATAAAGTAGCAGAAAATGGAAATACTCATGTACTTGAGTAAATATACTTATATATCGTAAATATACCACTTGTTATTAGACATTGCTTTTGTTTTTGTTTGTTTTTTCTCTTGCCTATTCCAAGTTTAAGTTCTGAAAAAGGGCAGAAGAACTGAGAAGTGCATGCTGTCCTCCACTGTCCCTGTCTCCTGATTTCCTTTCTCTCTGCTCTCCGTCTTTTCTTCAGGGTAAAATTGTGGCACAGGGCAGATTGCTCCTCCAAGACACTTTCATGGTGTCAGACCAGGATGGAGGACTTCTGTCCAGGATGAAAGAGAGGAGAGTCTTCCTGTTTGAGCAGATCGTCATCTTCAGCGAGCCCATCGACAAAAAGAAGGGCTTCTCTACTCCTGGCTACCTCTTCAAGAACAACATCAAGGTCAGTGCAGCTCAATAACATCGCAGAAAGCTACTGATAGACCAAAATATGAGCCTCCTACAATTGATAAAATGACACTGTCTGTGTGATCCATGTTCATGTATACTGTATATTGTGCTGTAGCTCACTCTTCTTTATTCTTCTCTCTTCCTCCTTTCTCTCATCACTTCAGGTGAGCTGGTTGGGTTTAGAAGAAAATGCAGACGACCCCTGCAAGTTCACGCTCACCTCCAGATCATCTAGTGGCACCCTGGAGAGGTACACTCTCCATTCAATGAGCCCTGGAGTCAGTCAAGTCTGGATCCACCAGGTCAGCCAGATACTGGAGAACCAGAGAAATTTCCTCAATGGTAAGAGAATCATGTGCATATTACTGTGCACACAAAATGACAAGCTCACATCAAAATAATCCTGGACTTTTAGTGGAAAAGTAACAGTTTTTTCGGGATTGTACTAGAACTTTTTCAGCTTCATGGAACTAAATAATCTCTAGTGTTTTCTTAAAGGTCCCATTTTTTTATTATTATTATAAAGCAGGTCTAGGTGCTGTATAAATATTGTGAAAGTATCAAAATGTTCAATCCACAGAGAAATGTACACCGCCCGTATTCAGAAACTGTGACTTTAAATAAGCCATCAGGATTGTTTTTTTTACATTAAAGCATGCAAACATGTCCAAGTAGAAAACCAAAATATGAGTATGAACCTAAATGAGCATAATGTTTTACTCTATAATATAATTTTTAAGTTTTTACTCAAATATACTTTTGTGACATGAGTAAAATCTTTCCCCTCATCCTCTCCCGCAGCTCTGACATCCCCCATAGAGTACCAGAGGAACCACGTGGGTGGTGGCGGGCCGGGCGGTCCACCCAGCAGTAGCAGCAGTAGTAGTGGAGGCCTGCCAGGAGGCAGCAGCTCCAACAGTACCTCCAACATGGGAGGGGGAGGTGGCGGCGGCGGCGGTGGCTCTGGAGGATCAGGGAGCAGCTCCTCTTCTCTGTGCGGCCCTCGCTCCCGACCCTCCCGCATCCCTCAGCCATCCTCACGTCTCCCCCAGCCCGTCCACCACCACCATCCCCCGGGCCCTGAGGGGCCCGACAGATCAGCAGGTATGTGGTCACCCTGCCACCCTCAGTCCCCACAACCCCTCCCCTCTAACCCCTACTCAGACACCGCCACAAACGGAAAGCTGTTAGCCTCAGAGGTCCCTAAGATGAGGATGCTGGATAGTCCTCATGGAAGTAACAGTAATAACAGTAACAGATCATCAGACAGCACGGAGGTCAGACCGGGTCTGGGAGGCTATGAAGAAACCCCGAAACATCAAACAGCTGCTATACCACAGATGGCCGTGGCTCCTCTGAATCTGCCCCTAAAAAGCCCTCGTGTTGGGACAGTTTCTCCCCTGATTTCACCCCAGTCCCCGGGAGGTGGAGGAAAGGAAGCATTCGTCCCCTCCAGCCCAGCCCACAAAGGCAACTCTTTCTGGGCTATGGTCCCGGCCGTGCCTCCCTCTCCCGCCAGCCGGCCCGGTTCCTTCTCCTACGCCAGCGACGGCGGCGGTGGAGGGGACTCTTTGGGCAGAGGAAGCCACGGGACGCCCTCTCATCACCGCCACTCCACCCACAGTAAGGACATAGACCGCATGAGCACCTGCTCCTCCACCAGCGAGCAGTCCATACACTCCACCCAGAGTAACGGGGTAAGATGCCAAGTCGAGGCCCAGGTTTCAGTGAGGCCTGCTCACTACCTGTCACTAACCCCGCCCTCACTGACTGGCTGTCCGTCAGTCACCCTGCCGCTGGCTCTGAGAATGGCTTGCACATGCAGCGACTACCACACTGGAGATTAACGGCTATCTGAGTGCACTAACTTCACCGACAGTGTGTGTGAGAGAGAATTTTCTGGCTCTCCCGGAATGTACTAACAGTGTGGATCTGACTCATAGAGCAACTGTTGTATCTGCTTTCTTAGACTCTCTGAGCTTCCGTATGTGTTTGTTTCTCTACTGCAGCTAATACAACAACGTGAAGTCATGGGGAAGCGTAGAAATAGCACGCCACTTGTCGCTGTTACGCGTGTCATGTAACGCATTTTAAGCTTTTCACGTGTCATTTTACGCCCCGTTCTCATTCCCAACTCGTCACTAGTAACGCTATCAGCACCCCTTAATGTCACTTATATGCGTCAAACTATGACGCTTCACTTCGGTCACAGTTTTGTGAATTCAAACAAAACTTATGTTTAGCACATATCAGCAATTCAAAATGCTTTACACAAAGCATTAAAGTTAAAACAAGCTGAGATAGATCAAATACAAGAATAATAGTTACAGTGCAGTGTGAGAGATTAATAATTATTTGATTTAATTAAAGGCAGCATCAAACAGAAAAGTCTTCAGCTTAGGAAAAACATTGTGGTTTGAGTTAAAATAATGTCGTTTGTCACGTAAATTAAAGTTAAGTAATCAATGTAAATAACCTAAATCAATGGTTAAGTTAAAATAACTTGTTGCACACAGGACACGAACACCGGTTTCCTGGGTCGAAACAGGCCCCCAGGAAGAGGACAAAACGGTGGAAGTGCAACTACTGGGTCTGTCACATGATGCCATTGGACCCAAAAAGAGTTTTTCCCATAGACTTACATGTGGAATCAGTGGATACATTTTTTGGGCGTCACAACCCCCGCGAGACAACTTGTTTTACTATCAGAATTTGATCAATTCATCCTGATAACATTTTGAAAGTCTAGAGGAGCTGCACGATTAAATCATTTTATCTCCATTTAAGTTAGCCAGAGTGCTAAACCGGAATTTGCCGACTCGGCCGGTGGAAGTCTCTAGTGCGCCTGCTCTATGGGCCACACAGTGCGGCAGCAGTGTCGTTCATCCGGGGATTTTTAGAGGCGGCAGTTGAACTGTTTTTGGCTTCATGCACCACTGAGAAACTTTCATAGGAAGAAACGGGGCTCCGCCTCGAACGCTGTATCCAGTTCTCTTTATATATCCACATGTCAAAGTCCACCTCCCCTCCTGCCTGCCCTAAATTGAGGGTTTTTTTACAACATGTCCTCACTTTCGGAGCAGTTGATCTGAGCGTCTAACATTGACGTGGATGGGTTTACAGTTGAAAGCCCAGTGCGAATTCATGGCGTAAAATGACGCGCCAAAAGCAAAAATGTTATTCATACGCCATTTCATGACACCAGACTGTATAGACACAACAAAATGATTAAAAAACCCACCTTTTTCATTCATACTTCCAATATTCTCATGCGATAATCAATGATCTCTGGTCAAAACTTTCACATATTACCTCCCTTTTTTCATGTAATGGTTAGCTTTGAGACTACAGCTGCTGTTTGCTTCACTTCACTCAACGTGCTCTGTCTCTCCTCAAGCTGATAGTGTCTTCTATATTTATTTTTTTTCACTTCAACTTCGCTCTGTCCTTGGGACCACAAAGTTCTGTATTTCAGCATCTGATCTGAGGATCATAACTTCTTCTTCACATCTTCTCAGAACTTAACTTCTGTCATCATTGTAGATGTAACCATATCTATGCAAGAAAAAAAAAATTGCAATGCTTCCTGCATGCATCAAGCATAATAGCAAGGTCATTTGTGTGTTACCACCAATCAAATCCTGCATTTGATTGGTGTGAAGCTACTGATACACTTCTCTACTCCCCTTTTTCAGGAATGTGTGTGCATTTGTGTATTTTAATGTGTGTGTGCGTGCAGTCTCACATTGTGCTTTGTTTACAGTGTGTCTAAAGTCTAACGCTTTCTAATCCTCCTCTCTGACAGAGTGAAAGCAGTAGCAGCAGCAGTGTGTCCACCATGTTGGTGACCCAGGACTACGTGGCAGTGAAGGAGGATGAGATCAGTGTGGTGCAGGGTGAGGTGGTCCAAATGCTAGCCAGCAACCAGCAAAACATGTTCCTGGTGTACCGGGCGTCCAATGAGCACTGCCCTGCCGCTGAGGGCTGGATCCCTGGCTATGTATTAGGACATACCTCCGCCTCCATCACACCCGAACTCCCTGAAGGAACCATCAAGTAAGAATACTCAACACCCCTTTTAGTTCATTTATAGACGTCGACGTAGGTATATCTGGATGCATGCATGAATGTACATATGAATATTTGTCTACAGACATGTGTGTATATGTGTGTATGTGTGTATATATATGGTAGGGCTGAAGGATTTTGATTTTTTTGACCGATATTGCAATTGCAATATGATCTGGATATTAGAGGGATTGATCATTTTTACATCATTAGCCTCATTTTCATTGAAAAACATATTAAAATGATCATGGTGTGATGTTTTCTTAAGTCTGTAAAATATGATGTGTAGGCCAGGACATCTCTGCAGAAGGGCATATTGCAATTTCGATACAATTTTCATTAATTGTTCAGCCCTAATATATGGATGAATATGCAGCAGTTGATTTTTTTAAAATGTATTTTATTTTATTTTATTTTTTTGTTTCATGTTTGTATCATCGGGTGTACAAACATAATAAACATGTAATAAATATGTAAACATATTGGACATTTTGTAGATATACTTTTTTATTTTTTTATTTTTTTTTTAACGTACGAATAAAAGACATTTGTCTTGTTCCTGAGACAAAAAGTGCAAATGTTAGAATTCATCATGATTATGCAAAAAACCAGAATAGAAACTAAATTGTCTCCCTCCTTGTTTGCTTTAGAAAATCATTATCATGGCACACAGCGCTCCGTATCCGCCGAAAATCTGAGAAAAGAGACAAGGAGGGCAGGAAGCTGGAGAACGGCTACCGCAAGTCTCAGGACGGCCTGGCCAACAAAGTCTCTGTCAAGGTGGAGAGTGTGAAAACATTTTTTAGGAACCCAATTAATTTGCTCTTCTTTGTGCAAGAAATCTAATTTTGTCCATGCATTTTCATTACAGCTTCTAAATCCCAACTTCATCCATGATGGTATGTACACATTGTTGCTTTTGACCAAGGAGTGGATGTGTGTGCGTGCGTGCGTGAAGAACAGATCTTTCTGTTTTGAATTGGACATTGTGGTCTTTTAAACTTAACTTCCTTTCATGTTAATGCTGATTTGGGATTCAAAGTACAGTATCACTTTCTCTTATCATCTTTGACCTCTATTCTTTCTCTGCAGCTCCTCCAGAGTTCCTCATCCCTCTCAGCGATGTAGCATGTGAGGGTGGCGACAGTGTGACTCTGAGGTGTAAAGTGTGTGGTCGACCCCGGGCCACCGTCACTTGGCGGGGACCTGACAACGACACTCTGAGCAACAACGGACACTACAGCATCACTTACAGGTGACAGGGATATGACATGCTGGATATGAAGCTGAGAAATATGAAATTCTATCAAGTGGAGAAAGCCTCAGGCTAGCATGGCACATTTTATTCAATGGTTAATCTCTCCTTCCTTCTCTCTCTACAGTGAGACAGGAGAGGCAGCTCTTCGTATCCTGGGAGTGTCTGTAGAGGACAGTGGTGTGTACACGTGTGTTGCCACAAATGTAGCAGGCTCTGTCACCTCCTCCGCCAGCCTCCGAGTCTCAGGTGAGAGTCCTGTATGCATTTGCCAGTGAGCTACCTGGGTTTGTTCTGTAAAGCTTAATTATTGGGTACATTGTGCTACTAACACCACCTCAGTTAGGTTTTGATTTTTGAACCACTAAAACAGAGCATATTAATTGAACTCTAATTTCTGTCGAATAAACAAAAAAGAAAAAGTCCTACTTTAATGGGTGTGCTTGCTTTGGACAGCATGTTCCTGTTTAGTATCATATATAATATGTGTTCTCAGGAACCCCTGATGATGGCAGTGAAGTCCTCTGGAAAAGCAGCTTTGAGTCCCACTACACAGAAATCACTGAACTAGGAAGGTAAGAATGTACCGGTAAACCCCCCTTTAATTTTAAAGGTGCTGTAAGTGATTTGCACTTTGTTAAAATAAGTGTTAAATAGCTCTGCATTCCAACATCCATCACTGATATTGAGTGTTTGGTCAGTAATGTGGGTCTCCCAGTCCCTCCGCTCTGCAGTAACCAGAAAATACATTTCTGTATACTGCAGAGCAGAGGACCCATATTACTGACAAAACACTCTATATGAGTGATGGCTGTCTGAATGTAGACCTATAGAACACTTATTTAAATAAATAAATACCACTTACAGCACCTTTCATGCAACAACAAAACTAATAAATTCTCAATATTACTATAACAGTGGCATTAATAGTAGCAGTTAGGTAGTGTACAGTAGAACTAAGGGTATTTGGACGAGGAGGAATTTAAATCTCTTGCTAAGTGACTACAATACCTGTCATCTTATGACAAGACCCCAACTGATTGTACCTGTTAAATCCACTATATATACAGTAAAAGTGAGAAGAATTTGAAAGAAGTAAATCATTCACTAAAGGATTTGAAAGTGTACGTGAGATCCAGAGTATTAAGGTATTCATATATTCTTCTAACCCTTGTTTCCTCTCCCCAGGGGCCGGTTCTCAGTGACGAAGCGGTGTGACCAGAGAGGGAGTAAACGAACAGTTGCAGCAAAACACATTAACAAGAAGCTGCTGCGTCGAGAGCAGGTGCTGCAGGAGGTCAGACTCCTCCAGGCTCTGGACCATCCCCACCTGGTCAGACTGCTGGACACGTACGAGACGGCCAACAGCTACGTACTTGTACAAGAGATGTGAGTACAGTTGTGTTTCCCTGTAGCTGTTGCGACTCCCCATTGTTTGAAAAATATACATTGTGAATTTCAAGTCGCTAATGATGATATAATGTGTTTCTGTTTTCAGGGCAGACCAGGGACGTTTCCTGGACTACATAGTGAGCTGGGGCAACCTGACAGAGGAGAAGGTGGCTCTCTACCTCCGAGATATTCTTGAAGCTCTCCACTACCTGCACAGCTGGAGGATAGCACACCTGGATCTCAAAGTAAATATGTATTCTGACATCAGTGTAGAGCTAAAGAATTAGTAGATTAATAGAGACAGAGTGCATTTAAGCCCTCTCCCGCTCTCCATTGACTTTGTGTTGTGTGAAGGTGCCTCCGTGTCAATTCTGTCTGCTAGAAAACAACAGAAAAATGCCTAAAAGCTGCTGTGTGGTGGGATGCACTTCTAACGGTAAATTAGTTTTTATAAGCTGCTGAACCAGCAGTCTTTATGAACACAGTACTGTACAGGCAGCAATAAGATACGAGGCACCATCAATTATTTAATCTGTTTATTGAATGAAGTCATTTTTATGCAAAAATTGCCAAAATTCTCTGGTTACAGCTTCTTAGATGTGAACATTTTCTGTTTTTCTTTATCTAATGTAATAGCCAAATGAATAGTTTGGGGTTTTGGACTGTTATCAACATTTGAAGACATTGCTGTGGGCTCTAGGAGCTGAGGTTTCACACTTTTTTTTTTCCTGTAAAGAAACCTCTTTGATGCATAGATTGTATCACATTATTGGTGTGAGGTGTTTCCTCACCAGCAAGATAAATTGCATTTTTTTGTACAATTTAAATATCACAAGAGTCAGCAAACTACTTAAAACAATAAAAGCTGAGACTCAGTTTGGCCCGGTGGATGTGCTGCTGTAAAGAACGGTGTTTCTTTGGGTCTAACGCTCCTTTCGCGTGCTCCTGCAGCCAGAGAACATTGTGGTGGAACACGCGTCTTCCCAGCCAGTGATCAAGCTGACAGACTTTGGTGATGCCATTCAGCTGAACCCTCCCTCCTTCCACATCCATCCTCTCCTGGGGAGCCCAGAGTTCTCTGCTCCTGAGCTGATCCTGGGTCAGCCTGCCTCACTACTGTCTGACCTCTGGAGCTTAGGTCTGTAACTGAGCACAAGTAGTTTCTAACTCGTATACAACATCGTGAGAAACTTACTTAGAAATAGGGCTGTCGCAGTATTGATATTTAAAAATTAAATATTGACATCATTTTAATAATACACATGATAATATCTTGTAAATAATCCAACACCTCTTAAATCATTTCAGTTTCTTTCTGTTCTCACTTTGCCCTGATCTCAGTGCTGATCTCAGAGGCCAAGCACAATGGAATAACATGACATTCACCCTATCCTTGTTTCAGTAGATCTGCGCTGTTTGGGCAGCAACTGAAATAATTAGTAGAATATCGTGAGTGTAATAAATAATGTGTAGATTATCCTTTACTATACAAAGTTACAGATGAATTTGACTTATAGCATTATTATTATTTTTCAAATTTCCCATAGATATCGCACTAATATCATATCGGGAATTCTTTTGATGATCGTGTAGTGAAAATCTGATATCATGACAGCCCTATCTAGAAATAGATAATAATAATAATAATAATCTTTAAAAAAAAAAAAGAAATAGTTATGTAATATATTGTGCAGGTGACTCTATACACACATCCCATAATTTCCTGTTGCTAACTAATCAACTGACTGACCTATGTATTGATTCGTCTCCTGGTGTATTGGCTGGATGATTTCCAGGGGTGGTGACCTACGTTGTACTCAGCGGCGCCTCTCCCTTCCTGGATGAGAGTTTGGAGGAGACGTGTCTGAACATCTGTCGCCTGGACTTCAGCTTCCCTGAGGACTACTTCCAGGGTGTGAGCCCAGCTGCCAGGGACTTTGTCTGTCTGCTGCTCCAGGGCGAGCCGGAGCGACGGCCCTCTGCAGCGTTGTGCCTGCAGCAGCCCTGGCTCCAGCCTCGAGGTGTGATAAACAGAGACACCTCGAGTCACACGCAGCCACCGCCGCTGCCGCCGTCTCCGAATCATCACACCTCACATCTGGACACCTCCAGACTCATTTCCTTCATCGAGAGACGGAAACACCAGAACGATGTTCGGCCCATTGGCACCATTAAGGCCTTCCTTCACAGCCGCCTGCTCAACCACATCTAACAAACAGGTAGATGTGACGGCAACAACATGTACTGTAGACGCCTGTTCCTGCATTGTTGCGCTATAGAAGGAATCCCTGCGTGTCCAGCAAACTATGGAGTTAACTTTCTTCCGTTGTTACTGAGAGGACCACCAGCAACATTTCCACAATGATCACCTTTTCCCTCACTAAGCCACAAAAGTCCTGCTGCTGCTGACTGACCGACCTCTGCTGATAAACCCTTTGACTCTCCCCACCTCCCCTCCTTAACCTTGGCATATTGTCATTATGCCTGCACAACTAATGAACCGTTGGAATCAGTTTGAGATTTCAACTTAGCAGGGAGAGAAAACCGAGCTTTGTCAACAAGCTTCCTCAGCGAGCTTGAGCGAGTCTTGCGTTTCGGACAGTGTTGAACAGAGAATACTGTATAATAAGAGTAATTCAGGCTGCTTTCGGTTGAACACAAGAAAATGTTTTTTTGTAACGAGAGATTACTTTTTGTAAATGAAACCATGTACAGTGAGGTAACAGAGAACTGTCTTTATTCATACCTTTTGGGAAACAAAGGTGAGTTAGTATGTAGAAAGAAAACAAGAGAAGTGACGCGTGAACAAAGTGGCACCCATCAGCAGGGGCCACTTATTCTAGAACAAGATGAAGACCAAAACCATGTTTTCCAGAAACACATTACATTCAGTGCAATAGTTTGCTTCTCTTTATGCCCCCGTTCAGTTCGGAAGGTGGAATATTTCAGTTTGTGACAGTAAGAGAAACTAAATTAATTTGAACAGGCATTAAAGCTATATTCGGCAAAGCTTCTCAGATTTGTACCTGCATCCGCCTTATTTGTAAATAACGTATTCCTGCCTTTCATTCTCATTTTGAAGAATTTGTCTCAAATGAACAAAAGCTATTTTCATTTGCCGAGTATTAGTGAGACCCTCGGCAGCTGGATTTTCACTCTGAACAAACCGCTACTAGAAATGCACTCGTATTTTGCATCAATTCCCATGTGCAATGTTGCAGCTTTAACATTTATGCAACTATTTATGAAGACTTTGTGTTGTAGCCGTATTCTTAAAAAGGCATGTGCGTACCTGGTACTGCGATAGATGTCTGTATTGTGTTAACTCTTATGTATTAAGTTCAGTATTAATATCTGCAAAACCCCCAGACAAGAGGAGGGTTTTCAGAAATAATGTATAAAAAAAAATGTGTATCTATAAAATATAGGCACTTATGCTTTCATTTTGTCATTGTTATTATTTTCTGTAACAATACCAAAGTTGACTATGCTTTCTTTTTCTGCTAAAATGTGTTTCTTTTGTTTTTATGATTTCTCATGTTAAGTTATAACAGACCACACTGAACCAGGACATGTGAGTGTTTACATCGGTTCAGTCTGGCTTTATTTATTCTTATTGTAATAAGAAATTGTTTGATGGTTTCTTGCTGAAAAAAACAACAACTAATATTTCACTTGTCTATTTTCAAGCTGTGCACAAAGTGGTTTGCTGTGTGAGTTTGTTTGGCTTTTGTAGGTAGATACTGGTGTATGTCGCTAGATTTTTTTTTAGCATCTCAGTTTGATGTCATAAGACAGACTTGGTTGACACTTTTACCAAGCAATACGTCTGGAAAAATTTCTCATTGTGGCCCATTCACCACAGACTTTAAATTATTGGAGAATGCATTAAACCTTTCTGGAGACACCCAAATCTTCTCCCACCAATATCTCAAATGTATCCCTTTGATAAATATATCATTCAGCACTAACAGGTATCTTGCAGTTATTTTATTTGAATGAGTTGATGTCTTTAAGTTAGGAAGTTGTTGAAAACTTCTTTTTTTTAAGTGCCAGTTGAGGGAGTCAATCTAGAGAGGTGGGTGGAAGCATTGTTTCTTATTTTATTTGAAGGTTGTCAGAGTTACTGTCTGATGTAATGTTAAAGAAGTCAATGACATGTTGAGTTCAATGACTCTTGTTGGTCTGTACAGTCTCTCATTTTGTGTCATTTTTATTTATTGGTGTGGATCTAGGTTTCCCAAAACCATGCTGTTAATCAGTTTATCAAATTCTCTTAAAGCCTATTCGTGGAAGAATATGATCTAAGTAATAAAATGCCTTTGGGAAACCCAGCCTATACATGATGTAAAGATGTACAGAGAGGGTCGGGCAGTTTGCCCACACACCCAGGATGTAAACCTCATAACTATGTCATATTTTAAATACACATAGAACAAGACTGCAGCAATGTCATTTTGAATGTCTTATTATGACTTGTTTTTACTTTTGCATGTATATTTCTTTGTACAGAAGATTGTGTTTACATGTTACTAAGTGTTGTAAATATTTTATTTTGTCCTCTGTTATTTTGCCATTAAACGTACAAGGAACAACTGGTGTCTCGGAAACTTTGTGTGCACATACAGTACACTCACACACACCCACACATGAGCACATGTAGTTTGTCTTAGAATTATTCATTCATTATTTCCCATAAGCTTTGAAGGTCGGAAGGCAAGGCGATGCTGTATTCCCGACATGAGAAGGCAGGGGGAAAACCCTGACCAGGTCAACAGTCATCTTTCACAAAACAGCTTTCATACTATGATGTATATGGTTATTTTACACTTCATTTTCATTTCTAATTAGAAGCAGTGAGAAAACAAATCAGTTTCACATGCATACAGTACAGGTGAGCATGATGAATTTGATATATAGAACAAATGAGTCCTTTGAAAGGCACAATGATGAGATAAAAACAAGAAGGAGATGTGTACAGTAATATTAAGCGACTGTGTTTACTCTGATGAAGATCTGTGTCTGTGATAACCCATAAAAAAGAACCACAGAGGGTGTGTTAGTGATCGTATCTGTGCTGTGCAGATGCTACTGTGTAAGAATCAGTAGACCATACAAGTTCCCCACCTCCTTAATCCACTTCTAATGTCAGCTACTCGTGTTTTCAAAAGAGAGAAATTACTAGAAAGACAGCTTTGATGCACAAATGATTCATTTCATCCTCATGTACGTATGCCATGGCTCCCACAGGTGAATTTGAGGGAAAAAGACCATGAAGCATTTTGAAAATAGACATGTGTCATTGAAATTTAATTAATATATTTTGTGCAAGAATAAAAATCAGGGTTGTAACATCAACGAACCGTGATCTGTGTCTCAAACTCTGCCGTGATGTTCCTGGAATTTGAGGGAAATGGGCCTGGAAAGTCCTTGGATTTGATGTTTAGGAAAGTCTGGGAACCCTACGTGTTGTTGGAAGAAACCACAGGAAAGGCAACAGAATGGTGTCATTTATGGTGCAGTTGTAGCCTTGGAAATTCAACAGATTGAAATATTTACAAAATTGAAGCTTTGTCGTTTACATGAACCCACGACTAACAGTTGATCTGCCAATTCACCTGCAGTACCTGTGTTTCAGAACACTGTTATTTACACGGCTGTGTGAAGGGACACCTTATCAGCTGTGTGAAATCTGTGTTGTTTTTCTCAGCAGCAGCAGCAGCAGCAGCAGCAGCAGCAGCAAATATTTTTGCATGAAACCACAGAGAACATGTTTATCACAATCTTGTGCTCTAAAATCTCACGCAAGAGCTGTTAAGTGTAAATGTGGTGCGTCCTGGCATAGCGTGTCTTATGTTATGGTTTACAAATAAGGTTTGGCCTATTAACAAATGCTGCATAATATTTCCATGATTTCTTTGACAATTTCTAACAGCATTCAGACAATACTGGGACTGAAGCTTCTGGGTATCCTTTTGTCTCCATCACCCACTGAATTCACTCATCCACCCAAATCCCTGCCTGACACTTCTTTTCATGGTTTAAACAAGTGAAACCCTGAGAAAAGTTGAATCATTAAGATATCAAGTCATCTAGGCCTGTGCCCATGAGTGAAAATGATTTTCTCAGTACTCTGAAAAATACTTAGAAAGTCAATCTCGTTGCAGGGAAAATGCTGTGATTGTCACAGACCACTAGATGGCAGTAAAAAACTGATTTGATCTCACACACGTGAAACAACTGGTCCATCATCAAGTTACATGATTGATTAAAGTAGTGGGAGTTATATGTAGCCTAACTGCATTTTTGTAATTACATTAAAATATAAATGTCATTGTAATTGGTTACAGTTACTGAGAAATCAAAATGTTGGTGATTACAAAAAGGTTACATGTGAATATATTAGTTTGGGTAAAGAGCTTATATATAATATAATATTAATTCTGCTGATTTGAATCTTTTAGCCATGCAGGAATGCTTTCTTTTGGCATATTTTCAGACAACTATACGCTACAGCACTACACTCTACACTGCCTGCTTTAAATGTTTTTAGACTTTTGAGCTTTATTACCCAGTTTAAAACATGTGTTAGAAAAGTAGGCTAATCAAAAACTAACCAAATGTAATAATTTACATTATTTTGATGGAGTAATTAAAATAGTTACATCACTTTTAACAGGGTAACTAGTAGCCTAATCTGTAACCCATTACATTTCAAAAGTAAGTTTCCTAACACTGAGGAATAATAGTAGCCTCCATATAGCCTCGTCCAAAAGTAGTGAGCACAGTCTATCACATTGTGGAAAACAACAGAAACCAACCAGTTTCCATTGTTAGATTAACAAGGAGTCCACGGGAATAATAGGCCTACAACTCCTTACAGCAACTCAATTATACGTGCTACTTAAGTTGGCACCTCACCCTGGCTTACATTAAATCTCTCAGCCTGTCTGTTTAAAAGCTTGAGAGCTGAAATACTCTCTCAGACACTCTCAGTTCAGGGTAAGTCCCTGCACTCCTTTCATAGTGGAGAGTTTCAGAAGTGTTGACACTTGCTTACTTTCTACTCTCTCATTATAAAATTGCAAATCATGCAGGACTTAACCAAAGCTTTCATTCTTATCAGAAATTGTTATGCAAGCTCAACTAGGCTAATGTTATTCCTTTCAGAGTCCCATGATCAAACATTCATTTTTGATGCCTACTAGAAATTCTGATACACTCCATTATGCTACCAGTGGGTGGCGGTAATGCGCCAAATCGTTGTTTGCCATGCGCCAATAAACCCCAAAGAAAAAGACGTGCGCGTCATGCAGTCGCACCTGGGCCGGGGCTAGCTGTGTATGAACAGTTTGCTATAAAATAAATGCAGTGTAATAAATAATTACGTCATTATGTGATAAGGTTAGCTTATTTGTACCTCGACCATGTGGTTGCGTCTTAATTCTGGCACTGGCTTAATGCACCGCCCAGCCAGCACGCTAGGTGATCCAAATCAAACACACCAAACAAGAGTACGCTGTGGCTAACATGCTAAATGCTAAAATGTTTTAAAGTTACTGCAGAGTCGCAGCTCAGCATGTTTGGAAACCTTGAGGAGTGCAGTGGGACAGACAGTGGACTGGAGACTTTGTGCTTTGAGAATGAACGAGTGCAGAGAAGTTGGACGTGGAGCAGAGTGACGAGGACTTTGTGCACAGCAGGTGAGTACAACAAACGCTGTGATAACTCTGCAGAGAGCGTTGTGCGTCAGTGTGCATGACTGGTTGTGCAGTCTCTCCTTTGCTTTAACGTGTGTGTGGCTCTGTGGAGTTATTTAGGCCATACATGCCTGTGTTGTCTGCCTGGGTGATGTTTTATTCTGCTGTTGATTCTAAGTGTTAAGTGTTATTTACTTTATGTTGCTTAATATTGCTTGTTGCACGGTGTTGTTTACAGAGTTTTTATTTCTTGTCGTTTATTTTTGTTTAATTTTCTGAGTTTTGTCTGTTTTATGGTTAGTGAGGCTACACTACATGAATGAGGCTGGACTACAGTCCACAAAACTGTGTCATGAGGCTGTAGTAGAATCAGTGCTGAGGAAAAACAAATATTTAACAAATAGTTAAGAAAGTTCCAAAAGGAGCCAAAAAATAACCTAATCCTAAAAGGGAGATACATGCAAAAATACAATGACAATATAAATTTATTGAAAATAATATGATACATGAATATTAAACATGACACCAATATTACAAAAATATCTGCTTGTTTTGGCACATTCAGTCTTCATATATCAGCACAACAAACTACAATAAATGCTCACAATATGCTTCACAAAAACATTATTTAAAAAAATAAAATAAATCTGTAAAGATACCATTGTACCATTGATAATACCATTACTGGAAATGTCATAAGTGTAATGTTGAAAATATGGGTAACCTTACCTTACCTTGCCTCACCCCTGATGATGTCATAGTGATGTCATCAGGATATCTCAGCTTGGGCCTACACATTTAACAGACATGAACATTTACCAGGCCATGGGGGAAAAGTTTAACGGACAACTTTAACTGTGAATTGATTGAATGGGATTCTCAGTCAGCCTGGATGACAGAATATAGAGTGTAATGATTTGAAAATGACATTCATATTTGTAGAAATATTGCAGACATATATTTCAGAATTTGACAGCAAAATGCTCAGTTGTGCAAAACTAACAACTGGGTTATATACTTCCTCTTTCTTTCAAGTTGTGGTTTTACAGGTTGAGGTTAGGTGCAAAACTGCTACGAAACTTGTAATTCTAAGGTTTCTGTACTGGGGACCTTTTGCTGTGCAACACAAACCCCTGATTTAATGCAAGGAAATGGTCAGTATCTGAGTTTGTCTCTGACTTGTTGCAGTACGTCTGTTGTTTATTTTGGCAGCTGATGATTATATGTGGTTACTGAGGCTTCTAATGCTCACGTTGTTGACAGCTGTTATAGTTGACACAGTTTCTCACTCAGCTTCAGTCAGTAACATGATTAAAAATGGAACAATTTCTGACCTAAAATGGCAGGTGCAGATACAATCTGTTTCATCCTCAACTCAGTAAAAAGGGTGTGTATCCAAAAACATATTTACAGTATAATTGCATTATACATTCTCATAAAGTATAAAGATATATAAATGTATGGTAAAATATCATAAGGTATACTGTATTTGCATGCATGGACCTCTATAACAACATCATGAGACCGTAAGATCAGGCTTGTGTCTCTCAAGCTGACACATTGTCACATGTACTTCCCTGTATTCTTAAAAATGCAACAGTGGCTAACTTCAAAACTCAAAATGTACCCTATCGTTACCTAAACCCGTTTGTAACATAAGGTGAACTTAAAGGGGACATATTATTCTCATTGGCACACCCATACTTGTATTTTGGGTTTGTAGAACATTTGTTGGTGAAAAATCACCACTGTTCTATTTAACGGTGTAAAACGGATGTGCAATTTCTATTTTAAACACATGGTGGTGGCTGTTTTAAACGTGTGGTTAATGTTGTGAAATTAAACTACGTGGTTAGGTTTAGGCAACAAATCTACTTGGTTAAGTTTAGATAACAAACTTCGTACGGTTAGGAAAAAACAACAGGGTTTGGGTCAAAACCCCTTCTTTCATGTTAGAAATAAACAAAGCAAGGGGCGCACTGGTGGTTCAGTGCAGCGTGCGCCCCTTATACAAAGGCTAAAGTCGTTGCCACAGCAGCCGCAGGTTTGACTCCTGCCCACTGCCCTTTGCTGCATGTCGTCCCGTCTCTCAGCCCTTTCCTGTCAATCTTCAGCTGTGCTATCAATAAAGGCAAAAAGCCAAAAAAATAATCTTAAAAAAAACAACTACTGGATGCTAGGGCTGCACGATATGAGGAAAATATGCGATAATGTTGTTGAATATTGCGATAACGATATTACTTGTGTTAAGTAAACAGTCATATCAGTTCTGCCTTTCTGCTGCTTTCAGTATTCTGCTAAAATACAACACATTGACATGAAAGGAAGTTATTTCAAAAGGCACAATAAAAAAAAAAGAATGATAGTTACATTTTAAAGAGCCGTTTTCTACCGATACTCTATTTCAACTAACTAAAATAATCCCTGAGTGTCTTCCGCATGATGCAGTCTTTCATGATATGTTTATTGTGAAAGTTGATATTGCGATGACGATTAAAAAAATTATATATTGTGCTCCCTTACTGGATGCAGTTACGTAGGACGTGACGTATCTACAAACAGAAGTTTGCAGGTTAACTTAAAATAACAATGTAAAATAATGGAACACAAACACAGGTCTCCTGGGTGTCTATGTTTTTGTTTGTATGTACAGGCCTAACTATGAACAGTGATAGGGGACAGTTAAGCTGCATGCTTCAATGTTAAAAAAATATTATTTTTGTCATTTATGTCTGACACGCAATGTATAAGCGTCTGTCTCTTTAAGCACCCCATCAACCAAATCTGGATGGCTGGATCATGAATTGCATGTTTTCTGATCTAGGCAACCCACAAAAAACTGACCGGGTTGTGGTTGGGTTGGCGCTCCAGATACCCAAATGTATGTGCACAAGCACGTGCCCTCTTTACGTCCAAAAATAGCCTGCTGTATAAGAAGTGAGAATTCGCCAGAATTACTGCTTTTTGACTTTGCAAAAAATGTCCTCATTGTGGAGATGACCACACCGACAGAAATAACAGGAACACACTTTACACAGCAGTGCTCCTCTCGTCCAGGGTGCTGGTCTGTGAGTACACTGATCCTGTGATTCTGTCCTGAGGTGTGCAGACCTTGATCACCTGACATATCCTGCAGGGAGCCCTGTTTATCAACCTCAGCAGGTGCCTCCTGAACTTCTGCCCAACAAACACATACAGGATGGGGTTGAGGCAGCTGTGAGAGTAGGCAATGGCCTCAGTGACTTGTAAAGCCAATCTGATGGCTTTGCTGCTTTCGCATCCATTATAGAGGTGCAGTAGCTCCAATGCTTTGAAGAAGGATGTGACGTTGTAGGGGACCCAGCAGCAGAAGAAAACAGCTACCACGATGAGAACTAAACGGATGGCCTGTTTCTTAGATGACTGGCTGTACAGCAGCTTCCAGACAATCTGCGAGTAGCAGAAACCCATGATGATAACCGGGACAAATAGACCCAAAATGTTCATTTTAAAAACTCTGAAGATCGTCCAGTAGTGAGAGTTGGATGAAGTGGTGTCATCCCCAGCAGCTTTGGGATACACAGGGTAGCAGAACTGAGCATTATTGGCGTCAGGCTGCTGTTTGAGAAAGATCATGTCAGGAAAAGAAGCCAAAAATCCAGCCAGCCATGTAACAGCAGCTGCGATCATTCCAAAGGACCTCGTCCGTGCTCTCATAGCGTAAACGGCGTGTACTACAGCCAAGTACCGGTCAATGCTCATTAGACTGATGAAAAAGATCCCACAGTAAAAAACAATATGATAAATACCCAGGACCACTTTGCACATGGCATCCCCAAACAGCCACTGGTCCCGGGCTTGGTGGGCTAGGAAGGGAAGGGTACACACCAAGAGAAGGTCAGCAACTGCCAAGTTTAGGAGGCACACGTCAGTCATGCTGCGGAGGCGCACGCCACAAGCAACGACCCAGATGACCATAGAGTTGCCCAGAAGGCCCAGGAGGAAGAAAATGACATAGAGGGCTGGAAGAAAACTGGCCCCATGACGTGCATACACACAAATCCCGAAGTCTTCGTCAGGGTAGTCATAGTAATAGTATTCCGGGGTGGTTTCAGTGGTGCTATCAGTGAAGGGTGCGGTCGTAGAGCTGGTGAGAAAACAGGAACAAAATCAGTCATGGAAGTTCCCATTATTTCAGGTCAGTTTATTGGGCCTACAGCAATCTTGCTTAACATAGACATAAAAATCTATTCTAAAAAACAAGGCCTTTTCAGTAAGATGACTGCACTGTCAAACAAAAGCAAAAAGAACATAATGTAGTTGTGTTCTTGCTAGGGATGTTCATGGTTAACCGTTTAACCGTTAACCGATAAGAAATATTCTAACCGATTAATACTATTAGTTAAACGGTTAAAAAAAAAAAAAAAAAGACAATGTTACATGTGTCAATCAACTGGTGGGGGCGCGTTGACACTTGCAACCAATCATACGTGCTCCATATTTCTGCGCTAAGGCAAAATGAAGAGAGCCAAGAAAAGTAATGTGGGAGCATTTCGACCAAAAGGACGACAATGTCATTTGCGAGATATGCAACGCAGTCCAAGCATCCGCAGGTACGGACTGATGGAGGACAGGTATCGCAACCAACTTTGCTCTTCATGCTAGCGGGGAAAAAGTGTGATGCGCGACGGTCCGAGAACATGACTCAAAGAACACGGGGAATCTATAGGTCATACAAAGCTGCAGGTGCCAGAGGATGATTCACTGTGTGTTTTCGTTTTGCCTATCTGTTTTTAAACATTAGAAAGTATGGCTTTGTTAGCTATTTATTTTAATAAGTTATTTAAAAATTAGTTTCCTTACGGGGGAGATCTTGGTTGTTATGGCAGTACACAGCGCCCTCGGCGAGGAGGATTGTGTTTTGGTTTTTTAAATTTGTATTGGCAATGGTTTTATTTAATAAATGCTCAAAATGTTCCAGTTAAATGTGCTCTTCATTATTGAATGGCAGTAAAACACGTAAGCCTTTATCAGAGACTTGAAGTCTGTCTCGCTTTTTCTCCCTCTCGCTCTCTCCTTCTTTTTCCCCTTTATATCGTAACAATGGATTTTAACATAACTCTACATGTGGAGGTCTGTAAAGTCTGTTCTAGCTTGGTGTTTGGCTGTACTGTATGTAAAAATAATGAAGTTATGCATTTAAAAAGTTTGCTTCGCTCTCAGCTGATGGCTGCGGTGCCGCGTGCGCCTGGCAGCCTCAGCGCGCGCGTTTCAAAGAGAGAGAGAAAGAAAAAAAAAAGAGAGAGAGAGAGAAATCCAACAGCAAAAAATAAAGGAAAAACGTACAGCACAAGACACTAAAGGATATGCTGCGCCGTACTCCAGCGCTTCTTGTATTACGCCATAAATAGGCTACATTTAATCTTGTTGGTTAACGGTTAACGATCGGTTAAAGGGTGTCGGCTATCGGTTAGGAAAAAAAATCAAAATGGACATCCCTAATGGCAATCCATCCAGTATTTGTGAAGATATTTTATTAAAAGCCAAAAACTTGCTGAGGCGCTAGAGGCAAAGTCAGAGGATTCATCCTTTGGGGATCACGAATGTCTAGATGCAAATTTCCAAGGTACTCCATTTAATAGTTGTTGAGATATTTCAGTTTAAAGAAATACAAACAGGCCAGGGAGTTTTTTTTCATTATCCAGGAGTGAAAGCGCATTCAATTCAGACTTTCCCCCAGCAGCGATGTGGAGATAAGTCTGACTACGTGAGACTACTTACTGCCAGTATCTGTTTTCTATCGGCAAATTTTCCTGTAAAATTCTTGACAAAAGTGTTAGTACCACCATGAGACTCAAACTGACTAAACACAGTGTGATATTCAGTGCAATAAAATGTAAACAGCCTCTGTGAGATTTCCATCTGTTATCTGTTAAAACACATGGGCTCATTACAGGACAGAATTCTGTGTTTGTGTTCAAAGAGGGAAGATTAATATATCATAATATATATTTTAATTAGAAAGCTGACTGAGAACACCATATGTTCCTGGTTTGCTAACATTACAGTGTTGGATGTGGGTGATATGCACCTCTGACGCATGCTTGCAGAGTGAGATCCACTGCATATGCATTACAAATAAGTGTACAGAGTTTCTGCTCTGTCTGCATGGTGTTTCACATGCTTTTATTTTGTAAGAAAATACTTGCTGATCGTAGTAAAACACTGCCGTGACTTTGTGATGTATTTGATGATCTGATGGAATCAATTGCGATAGTTACTGTACTAATATATTCACATTCATTGGAGACTCATTTGCTGTCATCTTCCTGCCTTTCATCCTTGTATTTGCACTTTTGAAATTAATAATTTAAAAGGAGAAGATTTACTCAATATTCTAGCAAACAATAATTCAAGCCTGAAACACCTTAGAAAGCCGTGTGGTGACAAGATATGATTTTATAGAAGCTTCTGTATCCAATACAGCTGGAATTAGACCAGTTATAATGCAACATCTTGTCTGTAGAAATGTGTGTTGCCTGTTTGTATTGTGTGCTCTTTTTTTTTTTTAGTGTATCTATCTTGATATCTCATTGAAATCCAGGTTGTTGTCACTGAGAAACTTGTTCTCATGTTCAAACCCCAGTAAAGACGATTGAACATCAAGCGTCGTCTTTGGGAAGTTGTTTCACCTTGTTGTTATCTGTATGCAGGTGAAAAGTGTTAGACAGCCTTGACATTGTCGACTGAACTGGTGCAACCAGACAAACTTGATAAACATTTCAGTAGCAGTAGAGTTATTTTAGTGGTTTACGATTGTGGTCGATTGCCCCTACCCTCTAATACGACTCACAGGAGCGTTTCCTAAATTGGCGCCCCCTACCAATGGCAGGAGATCTACACGTCCTCACACCTAAATGTAACGGTCACAGTTATAAACATTTATTACATGACCTTGTTGAATACTGCATTCTGATTGGTCAATCACCACATTCCGAGGTCTGTTATTTCCAGACAGATGACCGTCGTC
>JAOVVB010245102.1:0-21287 GCA_028570985.1 Heterobranchus longifilis | reverse complement strand
GTGTTGTCTGCATGTGTGTGTGTGTGTGTGTGTGTGTGTGTGTGTGTGTGTGTGTGTGTGTGTGTGTGTCTGCATGCGTGCGTGCATGCGTGTGTGTGCACGTGCACGTGCGTGCCCATGCGTGCAGAATATTCCACGTTCCTCCCTCTCCCCTGAGATCCCTCGTCCCACCAGTTTGTTTCTCGCTGGACTGTATTTACTGTGTGAATGTCTGTCCTCAATTTCAGGCATAGATATGCAAATCACACTGGAGTTATTAATCAGAGTGTCACAGGGATTATGCAAATGAATAAAGAGCGGCGAGGGACAGAGAGAAAAGAGAAGAATCTGGATTTGAGCAAACTTGTGTTGGCATTCACCAGAGGGAGATAGTTTTGTTTGGAAGGGTTGGATCGTGGCTGTGATCATCGTTCCCGTTGTTCTGACCTGAAGTCAGCCCGTCCTGGTGGAAAGGTCGTCTTTATGTCCGGTAGATGAGGCCTGTCAGAGCGATGATGAGCCTGTTGTTTCACAGGGGAAAACCAGGCTATACGTTAATATTGATTTCCCTTTTGAACAGCTCAGCCGACAGTTTTGATGTGCAGCAGATGTCGATATGACAGCTTGCACCAACATTAGAAAACTGTGTAAATATAAATGCACAAACAGAAATATAAAATGAAATGTTGATGAAAATTGTTCGTTGCCATCAACACATTCTTTTAATATGGATTTTTTACAGTGCCATATCAATTGAGAACATATTCTCACTTTCCACAGTTATCTTGCATTTTACAAATTTCATTTTGATTACAGATAACATTTTCTGAAAATGTCCCACACTTCCCCAGCATGAAATTGGATAGGTGACATGATGCAGGTAATCAATCCAAACGTTTTATAGTATGACATAGTGACATGGTAGAATGTATTATTAAACAGCTCTGGAAACTTGTGAATTAATATCTGTGACATATTAGGTCCTATGGCACTATGCTTTCACAGGTTTTCAACCAAGATGCCTGTCCTATTAACACCTATTCATTGCCCGAAGCTTGGCTGGGATGGAGTCCATTTACAAGTACGCTTGTACTAATACTATGCTGTAATGTCTTCTCATTTTACAGTAAAGTTACTAAAGTTACTTTTTTCATCTTAACATGACTTCTTGTTTTAAAAGAGGTCACATAATAAAGCCACAGAGAATTATTACCTGACTGCAGTTTCCCTCAGCTCTACTGAGCACTTTAGCATCTTTCAGCTCATTGTTTTGGTTTTCCGGCCTGCAACTTTACTGTTTTGGTTCACTCTCGCCGCTCTCATTGCTTTGTTTTTAGTGAAAAAATCTCTGAAAACCCTCTGTATGCTACCTGCCCAGTACAAAACAGCAGACAGACAAAATTTAGCAGCTTAAGAGCTGGATTTTTTCCTCAGGAGTTAATGGAGACCCAAAAAATATTGGCCTGACATTCCTTATGGTGGCCATGAAAACAGCTAAAAATGAATGCTTATGTTGCTCCCTGTCTGCCATGTGTACACAGGCAATTCTCTGCTAACACTAGCCATATCAACTTTATATGGCCATAATATGTCAAATGTGTGTGATTTTCAGCTTGTTGTTGAGATCTGCCTCCAGGTCCGACCAATGACTGAAACATTTAGAAACAGAGCGAGTCAAAATAATAACACTTTTATGGAACCGGTCATGATGACACTGATGTGCATTTATCACCTCGACTGAAACATATTCATATCTGCTGGATGTGTAAATAGGCAACTATTTGTTGACAATATTAACATCACAGTTGTGGTCACAGCTTGTTTATGCTATCCCCAAGTGGCCAAAAAAATCTGTTATTACCTCTGCCAAGGAGGTTATGTTTTCTGTTTGGTTTGTTTGTCTCATTGTTTGTTTGCTTGTCTGTTTGTCAGCAGGATTACAGAAAAACTACCAACATGATTTTCATGAAACATGGTGGAAGGGTGAAGCATGAAGCCATGAAAGAATCCATTAGATTTTGGAGTGGATCTGAACCACAGGGCGGATACACTAATTATTTTTCACTTTTGTTAACATTGCGAGATAGGGCATGGCCTTTGCGGTGCAGGTCTGTGCTCTCCGAGTGCCCTTCTAGTTGTTGATGTTTTGGACAAGAAGGCTCTCTAAGGCTGTAGTAGATAGATTTATGAAAATACACATCAGTCTCACTGCAACAGGGAAGAGTTTCTCATTTTCCATATATTTTTTAAATATTTTGATTCAGTAAAAGAATATGTTAAGAGATAAGCTAAGAATTTGTTATTATTAAAAGAAAAAAAACATATATCCCTTGTAATGAAAATGGCTCTGAGCTGTGTGTGTTTGTGTGTTTATGTGCCACAGGGTCCCTGCTGTTGAAGACCACCGCTACTCCTTAAAGTCTGTTTCCACTTGTCCCTAATCTACCTGTGGGACTTTACAGATTGGAAATGGATCACATGAGGAAAGCTCGGCTACCTGCAGTGATTCTTTCCCGCCCTGGTGGACGATTATTGGCAGGTTTTGGGGCCCTGCCGCGAAGGGTGAAAGAATGCATTTCTGCAGATGACTGTGAGGCAAGGAAAGATTGAATTCTCACTCCCTTCCATCTGTGTGTGTGGTGGGGAGAACGGGTGAGTCTCCTAGAAATAGGCAGTGATAGATGAGGTACATGGAGGAAGACAGCTACCCCTGCTCTCCAGCCTGGCTGAATCAGGAAACTGTCTGCCAACTAAATGCCTCTCCCTCCCTCCCTCTCTCTCTCACGCTCTCATTATAATTTTCTCCCTTTCCTCTTGGCCTCCTCTTTTCCTCTGCTTACGAATCAATCGTTTTGTTAGTGCTTACCAGACAACAGATCTTTAGTCATTATGAGATTGTGCTTTATATCACTGCTTAATGAGCACTACACCCACTGCAAGCATTCCAGGCAGCCGCTAATGGTCAAAAAAGCTACACTTTCTTTCACATTGTTTTTTTTTTTTTCCGTGTGTGCATTACTATACATCTGAGTTCATTAAAATGTTTACATACTGCAAATTATGCAACTTGATGTAATTGTTTTCTGTCAAAATAATGTGGCCAGGTTCAAATGCTGACAGGAACAAACACCCACCGGCACGGATTCAGAACTGACAGTTTCCCTTACGATTGGATAGGTGTCACATCACCTTAAGCAGCTGCTGGCCCTTAAAAGAGTTTCACTAGTGTGAATTTGAGTGGAGTTTTAGTCTGCGGTGGTGGTCTGAATGCTGTTGCAGGGGTTTTGGCTGTTCTGGTGGAAATATTCCTGCTCACACACAGCCCAGTCTGCGGAATAAAATGTTGGCATTGTACGTTTCTGCAAACCACGGAAATGTTACATTTGTATGTTTCATACGTATCATATCGACATTTCTAAAGTGATGTAGTTCAGATCACATGTATATGAGATTAATTTCTCATCAAGAGGAGGAGGAGATGGTGGATGGTGTGTTACCTGGGCGACATGGCTGCCAAGCAGCAGACGGCAGGAGACCACTGTTCATCATCCATCATTTTTTATTTTTTTACGAAAATGGATCTGCCGACAAAAACTGATATTTTTTAACAAGAGTTCGGAACATTTCTAGCTGTGGTTCAGGCATCGAAAACAGGTATTTTTTTAACGAGAGTTAAAAAGCTGTAGTTCTCGTGACAAAAATGAGTATTTTAAGGCAAAACTTTTCCTTTTCCTAATCCTAACCAAGTGTTTTTTTGTGCCTGAACTACACGTTAGCCTTGTCACAACATAAATAAAACATTGAAACATAAAGTTTCAACAAAAATGTACAAATGTAACGTATCCGTAGTTTGCAGAAACGTACAATTCCAACATTTATTCTGCCGATTGGGTTGTCACACGTTCAAGGGTGGATTTTATAAAATACATGCTGTCACTGAAAGACTTCCTTTCATTGAAAAATATCACCAGTCACCAGTTATGCAAGGTCTCTTGGGTGGGTGAGAGTCCAAGTCCATTGAGCCAGGCCAAAAGTCAGCTAATGACAGGTGGCGACCATCTTTGACCTTTGACCTTTTAAAAAAGGCTCCTTGTTGAAACCCACTTCTCCAAAGTAAATGTTGTTTTTTCGTCCTTTCAGCTGTGACTCCACCCAGGCCTCTTCTTCCAGCCTGTGGGTGCTTCTTTATTCATTGCTTGGATAAATGTACATGACCCCTTAAAATAACAGGCACTGCCCCAGAGGGCACACTTGAGCGATGTGACATTCCAGCTAACCTGAGATGACTTTTAAAGAATGGATAAGTGAAGGACAGTAGGAGGATGGCAGGGAAAGATGGAGGACGAGGGGGATGGCAGAATGGACAAAATCAAATCAGCGTAAGCAGATAGGTTAAGCAGAAAAGGTTAGAGACAAAATATGAGGCTACGGAAATAACATGACGTAAAAAACCTTTTCCTTTTTGGCACTGTTGGACGGAAGATTTCAGTTTTTGATTTGGCAGCCTATTTTTTTGTCTGGAAGAAGCTGTGTATGCACACTCATTAATAATAATAATCTTTCCACAGTAATTAAGACACTTGACTGCTCATCATTCTATAAAACACCTAAATGCAGTGTTTGAATTTGCATGCAGTGAAGGCAAGGTCTTCTGTCAAACACACAGGCGAGCACTCATCAAGGATTCCGTATTTAATCAGTGGAAGTTAATGCTTTACAAACAGTCTCTGTGAAATGTTAAGCAGAGTTCCTAATTAGCCTATCGTGCAGTCATAATCACTTCAGAAATAAATTAAGCTGAAGGTATTCCAGCTAATGACCTGCACTGGTCCTCACAGCCAGCCTCTTCTACTAAGCTGTCATGTTCAAAGAGGAGCAATGAATAGCACTTACTTTGTCCCTAACCTCTCGCTCTGTGGCTCTGTGGGTAAATATGATATACTTTATCTTCCTATGCACCAATGAAGCTCAACCAGCAGATGTGCTTATGTGCCGCGTGTTGTATTTTTGATGCTTGCAAGTAATGCTTCCTATTTGACTTTGGAGAACTGCCAAATTATCATGCAGTAAAATTGCTTTTAATTTAAGCTCTTTGGGGGGAGTGTTGATTTAGGATCTGCATATTTTGGGGATTCCTGAATTTTGTTGTTGATTTTAATGTACATCCCAGTGTTTTCTTGTAATGTAATAGGTTACAGATTACTAGTTACTCTGGTAAAATGTAATAAGTAACTATTTTATTTACTTCATTAAAGTAATGTAGCTTACTACATTTTATTACTTTTCTAACAAATGTTTTGTGGGCAGTAAAGCTCAAAAGTCCTAAAAGCATGCATGTGTAGCGTGTAGTGCTGTACAGTAGTGTAATTGTCCAGAAACATGCCAAAAGAAGGCACGCCTGCAGGGAGGAAAGATGCAATGTTATATTCTACATACAGGAAATATGCAAAAAGAAGACATTCCTGCAGGACAAAAGATGCAATGTTATATTATACGTATAAAAAACATGCCAAAAGAAGGCATTCCTGCAGGGAGAAAAGATGCAATGTTATATTCTACACACAAGAAATATGCAAAAAGAAGACATTCCTGCAGGACAAAAGATGCAATGTTATATTATACGTATAAAAAGCATGCCAAAAAAAGACATTTGTGCAGAGAGAAAAGATGCAATGCTATATTCTACATATAAGAAACATGCCAAAAGAAGGCATTTCACAGTTGACATTGTGACATGCCATGACACTAAAAGCACAAGTGTAATTAATAATATTAATAGCCAGATTACATGTAGGTTTGTCTGTTCCAGGGTCTAATCGAGATGGAGTTAAATCCGACCACTTTATATACTGGTTGTTTAATCTATACCCGCTTTACTGGTTGTTGAATCTATAACACTGCATTGTACTGCATTTTATTAATCTATAACATTGTATTGTACTGCATTTTATTAATCTATAACACTGTATTGTACTGTATTTTATTTACTGGTAATTAGTAGGCCTAAATATAGCAAATAAATGCAGGGGAGTAAAAAGCAGGCCTACAATATTTCTCTCTGAAATGTATAAAAAAGTATAAAACGTATATATAAAATATATATGTATATATAAAGTAAAAGTAGAAGATAAATACTATGCCTCACAGCTTAAATGCAGTACTCAAGTAAATGTACTTAGTTACTTCCAACCAGTGGACAGCTAATTATAATGGTGTCATAATGAATTGTATTACTTCCACCTGTGCTTTCCGGCTGTGACGAGTGAAAAGGTCAGCACGTGCGCCCCTCCAACACGTGATCACGTTATCCGGAGCCGGAGCTGCCTGCTTTTTTTTTCATACATCCATGGCGTGGAGACTTTGGCTAGTTGAGAAGAAACTCTCTCCCCTCTGCATCTTTCTGTCTAGCTAAACATGCACAAACACGACGTTGTTCTCTATAAACATGTAAGTATTCAATAAGCAGTTTTGGTTGGGTTGAATTTTTGCGCGAAAGAAAGTTACGTCCATTTCCTTCTTCATTTGTGCGTCATTAGCTTAGAAAGCGAAACACGGTGGCGTGTTTGTGTTTGTGGCCGGTGTGTTGTATCCGACACTGCAGCCTGGAAACCATGCAATTTGTAAGCAACGATGTAGGAACATTTCAGTGGCAGTACACGTGCACAGGCCTACACTGCTAATTGCTTATTTTGTTGAGTTGAATTTAGCACGTAGCACGTGTGCGTAAAGCAAGTTCCGGGAGGGTTAATGTGAGTTAATGTTTCTTTATAAATGAAGCTTCACTGGGTGTTGCTCATTGTTTACAGTGGCAGTGTCCTCTGAAGAAAGGTGTCGGATGGAGAGCAGGATGAACTTTAAAACACCAGCTGGCTACCAGGTGAAACATTTTTGTTGAACTAGCAACCAGTTTTAAGACGTTTTTATCTTCATTAAATGTTTTTCCCCTCTGTATCCTTTGTTACAGTTGGAAGTAAGTAATTATAAAAGTACAATTCAGTAATAGTAGGCTATAATGTAATTAATGTCTTTATTATTTTATTTAAAAATTCAAAAAATTATCAAACAATAATTTGGTACCTCCACCTGCAGTAACTCTGAGGACCCCCTAGGGGTTGTGGACCCCCTGTTGAAGATCACTGATATACTCAATAAATATAACCTAATAAATAGTCTGTGTCTTTATGAAGTGTCAAAAAACTATCAACACATTTTCCAGAGGCCAAAGTAACTGCTTTGTCGGACAAACTCACATTGAGAAGCAGAGCATGATTTGCATTTTCCATGCAGAACGAAATCATTGTCGATTACTTCTTGTTACTGACTTATCAATTAACCAACTGATTGTTTCAGCACTATTGAATTTGTCAGGAAATGTTAAAAATAGTTAAAAAATGCACATCAGTATTTGTCTAATTTTGAGTGATGGAAACAGGGGTTACATATTTTATTTGTTTGAGTGGTCTGTGTTAATTTATACCACAAAAACAACAGTCCAATGCTGCACCTGGAAGAGTTTTCAGTCCATGTGACTAATGCGTATAGCTCGTGCTTCATTTGTGATAAGGCAGTGTGAACTCTAATTTGACCACTTGAAATCAATGCATCTTCCTCAAGTGTGATTCTGACCGAAGAAAATGAACTAAATGTGTGGTTACACCATCAGTAGCTTCTGCACCAAAATAATTAGAGAAATCAATTTATTGCACAACTTATTCAATCATGCCACATTTAACATCCACAGCTTTTCACAAAAGACTTGTGAAGTGAAAGTCATTCATGCTGAAATGGCAAATGTTTGCAGTCATCATGTCCAGAAAGATTTCATAGGGAACATCAGAGACGCATCTAAAGCTTTGGCCAGAATGTAATGAATTTGACAGCTGCGAAAGCTTCCTCCCACCTTCCCTTACTGTTCAAACATACATAATGTAATACACACACACACACACACACGCACACACACACACACACACCCTGTAGAGAAGGCTTTAATTAGTGTTACTGGCATCAACTATAGAGTCTTTTGGCCTAAAAGGAATGCGCTCTTTCACAGCCCGAACAAGTGAACAAATGAAACGATGCAGCTTTGCATTTGTGTAAAAAGATGGGATACTGCCCAGTCATCTGAATTCAGTTGCTGGTGCGATCACTCCACACTGTAATGATGGGGGGGATGCTCATATGTTTATATCAGTCATATATTTGGAGCAGACAGTGGGACATCCCATCCTCAATATCAAGCGGGAGAATCTTCAGTTATTGATACACAGAAATGTTTTTCAACATTCTGTGTTTTCTGGCATACAATTTAGTTTTAAAAATGCAGCCCTTTCTATTTGTTTTTGTTTTAAACAATTGAATGTATTCCTTTCAATACATTTCCACTCTGAAGGGAGTTTTGTCTAATCTCAGAAAATTACTCAAATCAGAATCAGAATCAGCTTTATTGCCAAGTAGTTTTAACGTACAAGGAATTTGTCTTTGTGTAATGGTGCATAACAAAAGACAACACAAAAAGTAAATATACAAGTAAAAAGAAAAAGCTCAAAAAGACAGGTGACATAATTAACTCCAATATATAAATACTATTACAGTAGAAATATGCAAACAGTGCATTCTGTATGAGAGCTGATATGTACAGAGAATAATGACAGGAATGTGCAAGTGTTGCACAGTATAGACGGTATATGAATGTGCTAGTATAACAGTAAAAGTAGAAAGAAAATTGTGTTGATGTAACATGTCGTGATATACGAGTTGAGTGCTCTGGTGTGCAAAAGTTTACAAAGTGCAGAAGTTTACAGATGTGCAAAGTTTACAGATGTGCAAATTCAAATGGATATACAAATGGCATCACTTAATTAATCTCAATTTTCTCAGTTTTTAGTCTTCATTTTCAACAGAAAGCCTGCGGTACAAACTGGGAGCATGGAGTTTGAAAGATACATGTGTTTATCAGGCAGGAAAATATGCTATTGTGTTGCATTATGGGAACCAGGGTTCTTGGAGCTTCACCCATATTACTGATTTCTGCATTTGACCAATTAAAAAACAAAATTCTCTCACACTTACTTTGGCAGTGCAATTACTTAATAATTGGAGTATACGTTTAACCCTTAGAGAAGAGATAGGACAGTTAGCCTAAACAAACTGGTTTTGTTAATTTAGCAAAGCCGTTTATGAAAACATGCAAGTGCTGTATTCATTCATTCATTCATTCATTATCCGTAACTGCTTATCCTGTACAGGGTTGCGGGGGGGCTGGAGCCAATCCCAGCTGACATTGGGCGAGAGGCGGGGTACACCCTGGACAGATCGCCAGTCAGTCACAGGGCCGACACATAGAGACAAACAACCATTCACACTCACAATCACACCTACGGCCAATTTAGAGTCACCAGTTAACCTAACCGTGTCTTTGTGGGAGGAAGCTGGAGAACACGGAGAAAACCCACGCTAACACGGGGAGAACATGCAAACTCCACACAACCAACCCAGAAACCTCTAGCTGTGAGGCGACAGTGCTAACCACTGCACCATACTAATGAAACCTAGAATGTGTTTACAAGATAAAAGTGATGGTTAGCTGATCAGGTACAATAGTTGGCTTGCTAGATAGGCATAATTTGATCATATCAGAGAGAGATCACTTGTGAAATTATCAATCAGAAACTGCAGAAAAAATATTGTCAACTCAAACTGCTTAGGAAACAAGGTTTTGATTTAAGAAATGCAAAGGACTGTATGTTAATAGTGCTTCTTCATGACCACATTTGTGTTATTTATTTTATTTTATTTGACCTTTATTTAACCAGGTGAGACAATTGGGAACCAATTGTCATTTACAATGACGGCCTGGCCAAGAGACAGCAACCGGAGGCAAGTGTGTTTTACATTTCATTTCATTACATTTATTTATAAAGGACAATGCACATTCATCAACATTACTGTAAATGCGCCAGTGTTAGCCAGCTGGCTACTTTTCAACTGTAATCCTTTGGCAAGATGTTTTGAGACCAGAGCAACAGGAAACAGGAAACAATAAGACATTAATACAGTAATACATCAGCAATATCAACATTCAGTACATGCAAGCAAGCAACACGAAGCAACAAAGACACAGCTAGACATGAACTGATTATAGCCATTTTTGACACATGCACACATAAAATACAACAGTTATTATGGGGATCTTAACCCACAAACACATAAGCCGTGCAGCACAGTGTTCTAAGACATAAGCATACAGTACAAGAATGTAAAACGACTGGAATATTTTTACATACATAACCCGGGCCATGCAGAGATGACGATCTGACAACGGGCAAAACATGGTACAAGTTAGCAGCAGGTTAGCCAGTAATGACAACAATAATAAAATAAAATTACCAATTAAAAGTGTTCACAAGTCTGACTTTTCAGAAGTAGTAGGTGGTGAGTTTCTTACTTCACTTGGTAAGGCATTCCACAAATGAGAAGCTCTTACAGAAAAGCATGATTGGCTGAAGGAGCTGGACCTGTAAGGGGTTACACAGTCTCCTCTCAAAGCCAATCTTGTGGATCTGCTATTTGAATTTTTCTGTTTAATAAAATTACTAAGTAATGGAGGAGCCTCATTTAGGATCGTATAGATCAGGCAGATGTCAGTGTATTTCATTAAACTTTCCCAGCTAAGGATGTCATATTTTGACATTATCTGAAAGACTTGTATGTCACAGTGTGTGTATGTGACAGTCTCACTTCCCTCTCATAGTACAGTACATACTAACTTTTCTGATGTACATTTGTGTCTTTGTTTCAAAGGAAAACACATCCAGAGTGTGCACACACCAATCTGAGCTGCACCCTTCTTTTCACTGAAACGAGATGATTTGTTGCTGGAAGCAGCTGAGAAGAGCTGCTACACAAGTCTGGAGGTTTCTACCCTGACACATGGTACAGTCACTTTTCATTCTTTACACACACACACACACACACACTGGTTGCATAAAAAGATCATTTAATTTACACCAAGGGTTTTTTTTTATCAGCACTTGCAGCTGACCGACACTGCCATTACAGTGCTGATGATAATCAATCTCAAATCAATTAGGCTGTAATTGCTGAGTCAATGGGGAGGCTGGTTAAATATTGATAAGTGTCTAAAAGGCCCATCAGGCTCTATTGACAGCTCGGAGACAGACAGCACTGGTTCAGTCGAGGGGAGGGAGGAGTGATGGAGAGATGGCTTAGGGGCTCGGGTCATATTCTCTACTCAAGCTGGCCACTCTGGTAATCAATGCAAACCTGCTCTCTCTCTGGCTGTAAGCTCTGCTCATAACTTTTATATTATTGTGTAAAGTGCCTGCTCTACAGTTATGAAACTATCTAGATGCTAACCTTGATAAGAGGAGAAATCAGCCTCTAGTGCTTAAGACGGCACTTAAATGCATTCTGCATTGTGGTGGTATTTGTCTCATTTTTGTAGATAACTGGCAAATCAAAGACCTAGATATTTCAAGTGCAGCTTTAATTGCACAGTAACAGGAAAAATGTACAGCAATATGGAATATAGACCATTTAAACTATATGCTGTGCATACGTAATGCAATAGCAATACCAAGACCGATGCAAGGTGCATTCCTCACAATGAAGAAGCAATTTCTTGTGCAAATCCTTGTGCCCACTGGTGCAGACGTCCCCTGTGTGTATTAGTTGTTTATATACTCAGACCTGGCCAAAGTTTGCCAATCTACACAGGTTTGCCATGTAAATTTGCTTTTACATTGAGTATACCATACTCACCATCACACTGTTTGCTCGAAGAAAAAGCAAAGAAGTGAAAACCTCAATTTTTAAGCTAAACTGGTGTTTGGTGATTTAGTCTTTCTCATTAGTTATAGCTTTATTGCTGGCATATTTTCTCTCTGTAACTACTTGTTTCAATGAGATGGGTGGACCTGCTTTCTAGAACCAGTGCTCCAATTACGGGAGAGTCTGAGCTCCCCCAGAACCAAATACAATTTGGAGTTTGGGGGGTGTCTTGAAAAACTGATAACCATTAGCATTTTTAATGCCGCAATGAATGATATAAGAAATACATAAAGTCTAATTGAAGTCTAATATCCTGTCATCTGTCATTTTAAATGTGTGTGTGCAACACGGCTCTGGTCAGTGCGACTGAGTATGCGTGGGCAATATCAACGATCGACTACTGGAGCACACCTTCTGACAGCAAATTCAGTTCTGCAGCCTCTCTCTCATCATTTCTGCTCGGCATTTGAGCCGAGTATCCCCACTGTCTGTCAGCATGCAGTGAAGACTTTACTGCCCTTTCCGAGCACACATCTTTCTCACATTTGAAGCAGGTTTCTCCTTTGTCAGCCACATAAACAATAGTTGAGAATAGAATGGATGTGGGTAGATACTCGCCGGCGAATATTTCTCATCAAAACTATCCATACCGGCAGCAATGCAAATTTGCGACAGTTCAATAAAAGGTTCGCAATTTGCGCAGGCAGAGGACCAACTACTGGAATACTATTGACCCAGAGCAGCATACCTGTCTGAAGTCAGTTGTTGTTTAGCCAAACGTTAAGCTGCTGTAAGTTATTATGAATTAGTGAAATGCTCTGAGTGAATTTGAGTTCCCCCTGGTAAACAGTTATGTGGGATATATATCTAGGGCTTTTATTTTGAAAGGTAAGAAGGAAGGAGTGGATCTGGTATGTGCTCCTTTGTCAAGGTTGAAAGGAGTCATAAAGTTTGCCATCCTGGTTTGGACCATAGACCTTATATATAAATACTACAGAGCCTCTGTTTTGTTGCTTTATAATTCTCATAAGGATACAGAACAACGTGATTTTTCCAGAAACAAAATGTCTCTTTTCCGCTGTGTAATATTTGCATTGTGTGTGAAAGTACTCATGACAAAAATAAGAGTTCGAGAAAACATATTGACGTGCAAATTATGAAATATACGCTCCCATTGTGTAAAGGCCTTTAGCCTTACTGTGTAAAATACAGTATGTGATGTGTCGTCCTGCTCTTGAATGATTGTGACTTTTTGAGAATCCTCCATTCTGTCTTGCAACCAGCTAGTTAAATAGCAGCTCACTAGCTTTGGCTCTTTTTTTAAATATATATATATATATATATATATTTGTTGATACATTTTTGGGACCCTACAAATGATTTGGCAACATTTGTCAGCTGGTATCCACACGAAACGGTGCCATAAATAAAGGAAGACAAAATCTGTCCAAACTGTCAGATAAACCATTTTGTATATATGCAGTTTTCATTTGACAGCAGTAATGTGTTTGAAAGATTTGGGATTTTAACCTATTCAGTACTGGCACAAAACATTAGTATTTCATATCTCTTTCAGTATAACTGAAGTGAAAATATCAAAGTACAGTGTCAGTGTTGGCATTTGAAACCCATATTAGTAGCACCATAGTCTTTTCCATTTGCAGTTTGAGTTACAGTGAGTCTGAAGCTTAAGAGAGGAGATGAGCAAGGACTTTGCCCTAATTATCATGCTGGCTAAACATGCTGTGTCGGTTAAATGGTGTTTGCAACAGGCGCAACCTCTGGCTGCTTATAGCAGCTACTTCCTGACACTCCCAATCAGCTTGATTGATTGGATCCCAAGCCACTCCCTAACTCTGATTGGCAGCTTAATGACAAGGGAGGAGGAGAATAGCTAAAGGAGACAGGGCATTTTATGGTATTTAGTTAATCCAAAGTAAGTTTTTGTTCTTAAAATGTATGTGTGCAAGTGCCTCAGTTGTTGGTCTGCAATAAAGCCAGCATCAGGAAAATATTCATCCATAATAATCTGTCTGGGCTCTTTTCTTCTGCTCTCCCAAAACTGTCACATCTATCAAGATTAGGTGACTGGTGGAGCCCAATTCTCCCTTTAAAATGAATCAATCTCACTGAATGCCTGCAACAACTGATGCCCACTGTCCAAGTGATTCGTGGTATAACCAACTCTGACAAATATTCAAGGCTTATAGCAAACCACTGATTACACAGCTAAGTGATACATCTTCTGAAGACAATACTGATAGTCATGTAAGCATCCATCTGCATTTGTTTCTCATAGGCAGTTAATACCATTAGCCTTTTGAGAAGGGCGGTTAGCCCATGATTTTTCTATAAATCCTTTCCTTTTACGATCATAAATCAAGACAGGGTGGTTTCAAGCTTTGGTATCTTCTTTGATGGTGACCCTTCCTTTGTGTCCTTGTTTGTCTTTGACTGCACCGACATGTTTAACTCCCTCCTACTGTCATTAAGACTTCTACATAAGGCACTTACATACAGTAATGCAGCCACAAAGCAGCTTTCTGAAACCATTTGTAATGTGCTTAAAATCTATGACACACTGTGTGCTGTCATTTGCTGGAACTTTGCTGCCCACTTTAAATGGTAACTAATGTTCTTGATTAAATTCTTTGAATTACAGGCATTTGACAGTGCACTTTGCCGGCTCTCATCTTCATCTTTCATTCTAGTCAAATGTGTTGTTTTCATATAATAGGCTATCATTTGAGTGATAAATAGGATCCTTATCATTTTTCATCTAGGTAACAGTGTTCCAATGGAGTAAATTGTTTGTAATCAGAGAATTAAAAGAGCATTTAATCTTAAAAGGCTTGTCGTGTGGAATCGCTTTGATGTGAGCTAATTCAATATGAACGTAACCTAAGGGCACTTAAGATGGAGATTGGGGTTGCGATAAGATGTGCCTTTGGAATACTAGCGCAGGGTTGGCACACCCAGCGAAAACTAATCGTGTAAAGGAAATCTTTTCTTTGAACCCTTCCCGAGAATATGAATAAGATGAATTAATAGCAGCTGATTGCATGCCACCACAGGACTTGTGCCAATGCTTGCTTGTGTGTTTTAGCAGAACTGTGAATGATAGAAACTTCCTGTTATATGAATCAAAGGTCAGTCTTTGGAAATATTTTAGAGTTGGTATCATTTTTGTTTTGGAAAATGTCAATGTAATAATTAATACAACAGTTTGTCAGTTCAGATGTGATTTGGCTAGCTGGGAATATATGAGAGGATCAGTGCACTTTCCCCCCATTACATACTGTAGAGGTGCTTCAGAGCTGGGCAGCTAGGCTACGAGTAGAAGGTTGTACAGGGCATCTTGCAGGGTGAATCTGTGTAACTATAGGCCTATAAGCTGTGTGTGAGGTTGCATCCTCTCCAAGGTTTTAAAAAAGGAAGAAAATGATAGCTTTCAGTGCACAATTGAACAAAATTACCATAATATTTTGATCGGATGATCAGCAACAACAACGGCTCATCAATTACTTGGTCAGAGATTTCAAAAGTAGTCTGATTTCTGGCCAGATTTCTTGCTCAAAATGTTGAAATTGACAGTTCCCACATGGTCCCAATAACCCCTCCCTCCCCTGCACAGTATTTTGAATTGCTTCATGATTGCACTTGATGGTTTTGCTATAGATCTAGTTAAAAAGCTAGCTAAATTATATCTTTGTGAAAATGAAAAGCCCAAGGGAATGTGGCGGGAGGGGGCTTTGCAAAGACTTGCAGGGGAGGGGAAGATCTATAGATGTTGTCATACTTATGTGCTGTTGTCAACAAATAGAGGTCGATAAAGTATATAGGTAATTATAGACGCTATAGGGACTCTGCTGAAGTTCCAATATGCTTTTTCCACTAGCAAGCTTTCTACGTGGACACATTCAGAAACATGTTTTCACAAACTAAATATCAATAAGCATATCATACTAATATTTTTGAAAATAGACCATTTATCTAATCACATTAAAGCTGCCTACAGATGATAAGAAATGAACCACGAGGTAGGGCACAGGGATACATCATCTAAAAGTAGCTACGTCACATACAGCTGTTATCTCATTGGTTACGTCATTGGCAACCGAGGTCAAAGTTGAAATAATTTAACTTTGAGCACAGCGCTCGGTGGCAATTTCTCTCACCATAAGAAGAAAATGGCACAGCCAGCACAGAGTAGTTTTACCGCTGATCATGTGTAGGCGGCTTAAGGCATTAAAACAATCACTGGACACCGGAGGCACAGGATGAGAGGTGACGTGACGCTACTGGGAGCAGATTGACTTATACAAGACCATTTGGCCATTTGGTTCAATTCTAATTAATCCACTAACTCTCCATGGGACTGTTGTTAGAACCACAGCCGTTCACACAAACTTAGTTGGCCATGGACACCAGCTAAGAGGAATTTAATCAATGTGATGGATAACATTTGTCTCTACAGCTCTTGCGGCAATTCCCATGTTAACCATTCGATGTGACAGTACTTTTCCATCCAAATGCTCTTGTCTTTTTTTCTGCTGGCAAGTGATAATAAAAAGTAGAACCTATAGACAGTGAAAAAAATAAAAGTAATAGCCATCAAACCCTAACCCTTTGTGAAATTAAAGACTGACAATCACTCAGTTTCAGAGCTGACATGTTATTTTGCCTTTTCAAATCTGTATTTGTAGACATGAACACATTTAATCAAACACCAGAAAGCAGACAGCAAAGACTTTAATACATCATGCAACCAAGATGTACAAGCAACCTGCTGACAATTAATGAGAGGCTGGATTTGTGTGGCTCATTTGTGAATCATTATTTCCTGAACCAGAAAATGTCTGGTATATTTGTGTGTATATACGGTCAGCTATTGCATCATTTCAAAAGCTGCTATTTTGACATGACTGTTACTGTACAATGAAGAACTTCACATACTACTTATGAAGGGTAATGACTTATAGCTTCCTTCTAGTGTCCTAAAGTCTCCTAAAACACTGTAAAAGGATTTCTGAATAGTTAGGCCTGGTGTTTTTTTTTAAATCAACTCCTTCCACATACGATATCAAGGCCTTTGGAGATCAAGGAGACTTATTGATTCATCTCATGCCCATAATGCTATAGTGATGATGGATGATAAACACTGGGCATCTATTGAAATGGCCTTTATTAGTTTCTTGGTGTTTGCATTGAAATGTCTGAGCAAACTAACAATTTGAAAACATTATAATTTCCTTTTCAAAAGTTGTACTCAGTTAAATCTAAAGCAGAATAGAGCCACATTTGGCTTTCATGCTGCTTGGAGTGCAATAAATCCTATTATGGATAATGGTAAATGCCTCTTGAGTGATAGTTAATCACTGACTGGCAAGAAATGCAGACTTTTGGGGGCCTTGATGTTATTTATGAAATTGCACTGCAGAGATAGATAATCCCAGTGCATCCTAGGATGTATCTTCGAATCAAATCACACATACAAAAATGCAGTGCAAGATGATGTGTAATTTCCCCAAAATGACTGGGGAAGTGGGCATTAACAGGTTACCTCATGATGTATCATAAAAGCCAGTGCGTGGCCCATATGTTGGCTGCCTGCACGCCGTGCGGGCGGGTAGATATACGTGGATGGACGGGGGTGTTGGGTGGAAGTAGGGAGCTGTTTTAATCAAACAGCCCCTCCAGCTGCTGCCCACCTGGTGAATTGCAAAATGTCTTCTACCGTCACATCACACAGTGAAGGAGAGAAGGCTCCTTGTGTGTCAACTGTTCTTTATTATAACTTGCAGTTGTGCCGGGCTTTAACAACGCTGCAGACAAAGCATTACACAGGACAGAGGGCTGCATAATTGCAGTACTGTGTAATCATGGGAGCTGACAGAGGGCTTTTTTTGCTGTCACAGGTTGCCTCATGCCATGCTGTGTGCACTAGCAGGCAACTACACTAGACTGATTCCGGGTGAATTTCCATCAGACATGTGTTTCTGTGTGGTATCGTGCAAGCATGTATTCCCTACACCCTTCCATCTCGTATTCAAACAGGCAGCAACATTTTGGAATATATTTAGAAGGACATTACAAAACAGGTTAACATGTTTTGACAAATATCATATGTTACCATCTGCACCAGTGGTGCAGTAAAAATTAGGAAACTAGGGTGAATTACAATAGCATGAATAACAACAAGCAACTTTCATATAAGTATTGTAGCTTGCAGTACAAAAGTCAAACTGTAAGTTATCCTGACATTCACATGAAACCCAGCAGTCAGTGCGGGAGTGAACAAAGACAACACAAGAAAGATGTTGAAGAAAAAACACAGGCCTGTCATAAATATTAATATTTGCAATTGTTATGAGTCTGGTGGTCTCGTACAATGGAGAAAAAAGTGTGATTGACAGCCGGATGGCAATGGCGCGCCAATCAATCAACCACTTGAATGAGCGGTATTCCCAATACCATATGCTGCCTACGTGTAGGACACTGCACTGTCTCTTGGACGCACCACCATTCTGCATTTTTTATAATTTCATTTGAATGACTAACAAGACCGACCAAGCGGTTGCTTGTAAAAAAGGGCTGAATATTCAGTGAAAATGTTAATGCATCATTTTATGGAAATTAGGCACTGAGCCAAGAGGCAGCAGATTTATAAACACCTGTTTGCTTTTGATGTTTTGCCACAAACTCACAGCCGTTTCAATCCACAAAGTGAAGACTTTACTTTTACTTGAGGGACATGCAGGGATACTCAAACAATAATAAAATAGAAGAAGGAACCAAATGAGTGTGTATGTGTGTGTGACTCAGACTACATCTCGATTGAGTGAATGGATCTATAGAAGGCATATTACGTATGATAAAGTAATTAACTGATCTATATTGGAACTTTTCTTGAAGAAGGAAGGGAATTCTTCTTTCTCGCCACCGGAGAAGTGAAAGTGTCCCATGAAATATTCAAAAAGCTGTTTTTCCCTGGGATAGTAATTAATCATCTATATATAGCCTCCTTTTTATCACTCTTCCTAGATCATGGATGATTCCTGATTCCGGCAGTGCATTTTTTTCCAGACTTAGATGATGCGAAGAATGCTAGATGAATAAAATATTTAGCTGCCTACTTAGTCATGGAGGCAGTGTGAGTTTGTGTGTGTGTGTGTGTGTGTGGGGGGGCTATTTTATAAGTATCCATAAATAACCTGTGAACTATAGCTAAACATAGTTCAGGCAGAGGCAAAGGCAGTCAAATTGTGATTTCAGAGTAACTATAAGAGTGGATGGATATAGAAAGGGAGTACTGCCAGGAGTGATTAAGTGTGCAAGAGGCTGAAGCCGTAAAGATGGAAATATTAGACAATCTAGTTTATACCTGAGGGCCTGACAAAAATGAATTACATACTAACAGGAGCTGAGTGCTAAGGTAATCAACACCTCCACATGGGGTGAAAAGTGTCTCCGAGCACAAATTCTCAACGTTTTCTGTGAATTAATCCCAGAAGGAAGCTGCCCAAATTACTCGTTTTCAATCAGACCAACTAGCACCATATTCACATACAGCACATTATTTTAAAGACAGCAGTTGTGATTATTCTACTCCTGTACAATACTTGATACATTTCCAGCTCTCTATCAGTATCTATCCAAACACCATAATTCTTGCATAATACCTGCACCCAGTGCACTGTGTTTCATTGAGGAGGGAGGTTATTCAAACTATTTCTTTTTATCTTGTCTTCAGCGCTGTATCTTGCGAGGGATTGGGATGGGCTGGACGAGGTACTTTCAAAGAGCTTGGGAGGCTTTGATGAGTCCACTTCTTCTTCCTCATGGATCAACAGGGCTGCAGCCTTTAGTTGCTCCAAGGAAGACAAAGTCCTTTCTTAAACTTTCTTAAAGTGCTTGAGCCAAGTGAAGGAAATGAAATCACTACATACGACATGTGGTGTCAGTGTGTGACTTTTGATGCTTTGATTTCAAGGTCCCTGGCACTCTGTGAAATTAAGACAGTGGTATTATCTTTCATTAAAATAGATGCCTTTGCAATTTATTTTTATCCTTGTGAGCCATCTGGATATTGCAGGTCTTAGGATGTAATTGTGGGAAATTACATATTAGCATGAGGTTAATCATTTAAGACCAGCTAATTCAGATAGTCAGTAGTGTTTGATGATCCTGGCAAAAGCATACGGTGGTTCAGCAGACCTGTTTTATTTCTCCATTTATAAAAGCACTATTAGAAAATAACAGATTTCTCATCTATCTGTAAAATCAAAGCTGTGAGCCAATTCCACACTACATACTAATTCTAAGCATGTTTTGTGTATGTAGTGTGTTCACACTGGAAAAGTGACAAAAGAGCTAAATAAAAATAAATTGCAGATGTTAGTAAGAGAGCTCCATAAAGATCTAAAATAAACACATAAATAAATTAATAAAAAATGTCACAGTTTGATTGACGTCGGTGCACCTATGGTATCATTTGTTAGTAGTATAAAACAATAAGGTATGTTGATTCCTTGTGTACTAACTGCAAAACACAGTATGCTTTAAAGGATAGTATATAGTGTGTGTTGTATAACATATGTTGTATGGTATTGGGACACATCGTTGTTGACTTATGGAGACACAGGTGTTACACACATGTGACATTGGCGTAGCGCTGGCAGTGGTCATTTCATATAGATTTCACATGAATTGACGGGCGTGTGCACGTAACATACGCTACACCTGTGCAACATACGCCATACCTCCATGTACATGTAATCTCATATGCACACATATGACACATCACTACACCTTACAGTTTGATAGTGCTGTGAGTTAGTGTGCTGAATCCTTTGGCACCTCATATAAGCAGCAATACCGGAGGCCACAGAATCAGCCCATTTTGAACAGGCACTGCACAAGTATGATACATTTATGTCATTATCATATTGATATCCGGTCCTTGCTCAAATGTGGCACAGAGGATGGACAGACTTTTGAGTTGAGATGAGAGAAACTGCAGGGTACTTGCTGCACAGCCAGGGAGCAGAGATGACCAAAGCAAACCGGTTGCTGGGTTGGCAACAGGACCCCAGGAGATGTGTGTTTCATGTTTAAATGTGGAATTTAAAATGTGGATTGAAACACTGTTTTACAATAGCATTACCATGAAGTGCCCCATTTTCAGTTCACTTAGTAGAAATAAAATAACTTACTTACCTACCAGCAGCTGTATGCAAGCAGTCGTATGTAAGCAGCCAGGACTTTTGTGTTGCAACTCATACTGTATAAAAAGATCGACAGAGCTTCTGGGCCTGAAAAGTGAAGCCGATGCAGAAGTGCCTTAAACCTGCATTCTGTCAAATGACCAGCAGGGGGCGACTCCACAGGCTCCAAAAACACTTGAGTTTGTATAGAAGTCAATGGGAAAATGAGCGCACTTCTCACTTGATTTATTACCTCAGTAAACATTTTCCTAATGAGTTTATGGTCTCAATCGCTAGTTTCAAGTCTTC
>JAOVVB010245095.1:0-21289 GCA_028570985.1 Heterobranchus longifilis | reverse complement strand
GAAAACATTGATACATATCGTCATCTTTAAGATGCGTCTTTATTTTGAAATTCCCACTTTATATTAATTATTTTTATTAAAAAGATTGTTTTTCATTTAATGTCTGGAAGAGCTCAGTAATAAAATAGTCCAATCATATTTTAGTTGATTTTAGTGAGTTAAATGGGCATGGTATTGTGTCATATCAATTGCAGGCCCTTGAATTGAATCGAATCGAATCGTAATCGTATCATGGCAGACAATCAGAAAATATCATACCGTTGTCCAAAGAATCAATATATCGTATTGTGATAAAACTTGTGATTTACACCCCTAATGCTGTCACCTGCTAATCTCAGTCTTCATGTCACATTCTTTCTCGCTTTTCCCTGATAACCTTTTCACTCTCATCACGTGGCTAATTAAACCCAGTTTTGACTGCAGATACAGTGATAGAGTGATAATGACCTTTTGACTGGAGTATGCTCAAACACTGCTTTCTTTTTCTAGCTGGACTGACAAAAGAAACAGTTTGGTAGATAAATTATGCTACAAAACGCAAGACAACGAAAGGCATATTTGATATACCTTAAAAAAAAAAAGAGATAAATATTGATTATTTGAAAATGTGTATTTGTGTATCTAGAGGTAAGTTGTTGCCATGTTACAGCAATCATTTCCAGTGCAACCAAGAGAGGAAATAGTTCCAGATGGTTCCAAAACACTTCACTGATTTCTTTATGAAGCAGCCAGAAGTGTTAGCTTCTTGCTAGTCCTGGGCTCTTACAGAGTGGAGTTAGGATTATATGAAGAGAGGATAATGTATTTAAAGCCAACGTTTTGACTCTATGCTAAGACAAAATGACAAAATGAGGTGGCTGTTTTTTCTTTCTTTCCTTCCTCTCTCTTTGTCTCTCAGACTTGACAGTTTCTACCATATAATGCAGCTAGGAGTAACAGTATACTTTCTCTGACTCACGTGATTGATATGTGATGTAACACAGTGACAGATGTCTACTTGACGTAAAGGTGGTGGGTGGAAGACATACAGTACAAATACTGCTTCCATTGCCATAACACCCCATTGAGAGTTACTTAGCTACAAGAGGAGGTAAAAACTACTCTAGATTCATAGCTCTTTGTTTTTGACTGGTGTACAGTAGGAGCCCTACATCTCCCATCATTTTCCCCCTGACACCTGATCCAGGGTAAAGTTGCCCTCCAGCACTGACTATGATTAAACTTTTACCACCTTTTCTAACCTAAAACGTAAGTGAAAAAACTGTAGATCTGGTTCAGATCAGCATCTATGGGCAACTTCACCCTGCTTTCACTTTTGCCCTGGGCCCTTTTTAGTTTTCCTCCCTGGTCCTATCAGTGTGTGAGTGTGCCGACCAGTGTTCTTGTCACGTGTAGTTTTGTCTATCAAAGCTGCGGAAAGCTGACGGAGTGGCCAGCTTCCTCATGGAGAGGCTGTCAGTCTTGGCTGTTTCGGGCCGTGCTCCAGACTTGCTCCTGAGGAAGGGGTTTCTGGTTCCTGCCAGACCCCGGCCCCCTGACCCAGGCGCCCTATCTGCCCCCAGACCCGGTCCCCTCTCCATCCTCTCACTCACCGACAGGCTCTTCCGGTGCGGAGGGGCCAGCGTGAGGGAAGGATGGGAGTCGTCTGAGGAGCAACTGTTTGCTCGCTCCAGCCTGGAGAAGGGGGAGCAGAGAGGGGCCCCGCTGGGCCCGCCGAGACCCCCTAGACGAGGGGTGTCAGGGGCCGGAATCAGGTCCTCAGGGTCCTCTGGATCGGACTCTGTGTGGCTAAGCTCCGCCTCTCGCTCCGGGTGAGAGGAAGCAATGTCTGACGGCTTATCGAAGGGGAATGAGGTGGATCCTCCGGGCGAGTGCGAGCGTTCTGCGGGAGTGTATGGAGCGGAGACGCAGCGTGTATCGATGCAGTCAGTGATGCTGGTGTACTCTGCGGCTTTTACCTGGACCCCGGCCCCCAGTCCACTGTAGCAGCCTCTCGGTGTGAACATGAGGCTGTGTGACTTGACCAGAGGGGGCTCATCCAGGAATGACGTGCCCGTTGTAGAGAGGTAGCGGCTGCTCTTGGAGCGCTCCAGCAGCCCTGCGGAGGGAGGCGGGGATGGTTCCATGTCCCAAAGAGGTAAAGTGGTGTCTGGTAAGAGGTGGGCTGAGCACAACGACAAATCAGCAGCCGCACTGTCGTCAAACATGGCTCCCGCTGTTCCGCTGCTGCCTACTCCGCCCTCCGAGTGCCTGTCGCCCATACCACTGGTGGCGGCGCTGCCGAAGTCCCGGCCTCCCGGCAGCACCGTCTCCATGATATCCGACTGCAGCGAGCAGTCTCTCTGGAGTGGTGGGACCCTTCGGAGTGGATCCAGAAAGACCTCCGCAGGCCCCACCTCCTCAGAAGTTGAGACGTAGATATCGATGCATGATGATGGACGGTGCTGCTGGGAGACCGACAGCGTCGCCAGGGGGAGGGGCTTAGACTCCTTGGGGGCGGCACCTGAGGACACTGATTGCGAGCTGTTGGCTCGATGGAGGCTGAGCGAGCGTTCTTTGAAGAAGCTCTCGGCTCGCTCAGCTCCACTCGCACGTTCGCCGCCGCGGCCGACATAAAACGAGTGGCTCCTTGTCCGTGCGGTGATGCCTGTAGGAGACGGAGGGGACATGGAGCCCTCAGCTGTTCCCTCCAGCGCCTCCTGCAGGCGGTAGGCATTCCCTTCTGTGCTGTTAAAGCTGCTTTGGCGGAGGATGTACGCCGCTTCCGGGCACTCACCCTGGCGGAGTACGTATGCAGAGTCTGTGCAGTCAGATGAAGTCCGGGAACGCACTTTGTTGACCTCCCCGCGCTCAACACCTGTCACACGCTCCAGTGCTACGGCGATTCGTCCAATCAGCTCCTCCATTTGGGCCAGACGGATGTCAACGGTCTGCAGCGAGGCCTTCATGAAGTGCTCCCTTTCATTGACTTCCTCCAGACGCATCGCCATGTTCTCCACCCTGGTGGAGTAGAGAAGAAAGAGATGACATTCTTAAACTCTAGCCCTATCCCTCAGAAAGAAACGCCCAAAATAACATACCCAAAATTAATCAGCAATACGCCCTATAAGGCCTATATGCATATCTTTGGTCTCCTTTGATAGGGAAGAAGCTAAGGAATGTTTATCCTCTTTAAGTAAACTAAACTCTATTACCATTCCAGAGAAAATGGAGATGCAATAAAGGAAAAAATAAGATTTTTATCCTTGCCTAGTATATAATCTACATTTCAAAGGCAATATCACCATTATAAATCACCATTTAAATCACTTCTCAAATTTTACAGATTGATTTTATGTGATGTTATCTCTCTTTTATCTTTTTATTTTTTAAATATTATTTTTAAATTATGTTATTTCATTTTATTCTACTGATTTTTATTTGTATTTATTTCTTTATTGCTCTTACTGATTTTATCCTTTTATTTGTCATGTTTTTCTTTTTTTCCCAGCTCTCTGTTGTTATATTGATGTTTGTATAGCCTTTCTGCTTTGCTCTGTCTGTCAAAGCACTTTGTAAACTCTGTTTTGAAAGGTGCTATATAAATAAAGTTAACCAAGATCCCATGGATAATGATGCAACTGAATGTCTTCCCCTACTCTTTGACTACAACTGTAACTGTAAAAGTTTGATGAAAATATATTAAAATACAACATTTATGATACAATTTATAAAGATATACTCAGGCGTTCTCCATGTTTTGGCCATGTTTACTGTTTACATATTGATGCTTTACTGAGAGTTTTACTTCAAAACTAACTTACAAATAATAGAAATCTTCCAAAAACATAGGAATAGTATAAACACAATGAATATTGATCAATATTCATATATGACTGATGAGCTCCATGTTATGTAGGTAGCAAGGGTTATTTGCTTCTGTTTGAAAGGTGCACTATACCATCTGAAGGCTGGATTTCTGTTCTGCCACATCCTCTATCTGCCTGGCAGACAGAGCACTGGGCTTATATTAATTTCCCATAGACTGTTGGGCAGAATGATGCAGACAATGTCCGACCTTTCAGAAGTCACTCTGATCCTCTCATCGTTAGAGGAGTGGAAGCGATCATCTTTCTCTCTGAAGTACTCTTCTATGCATTGCTCCTCAAAGTCGTGGACTTTCTTCAGCTCATCCTCTGTGATGAAAAGTTCTGTGGATGAAAGAGTTTGAGGAAGTGATAATGCTACAGTGTCATATTTATTCATAGTGTGATTCATAGTATAATAATAGCAAAAGTTCAAATCCCAAATATATATATAGTGTTACAGCGCTAAAAACAGAATAGTGAAAATAATTTACAGTGATGTGAATAAATGACAATTCTGAAAATGTTATCTGCCACTCACTCAGTCCATAGTCCCTCTCGTCGTCGTCATGCTTGCGCCAGCGACAACACAGATGCTTGAGTACCATAGTGATGTGACTGAAGATGATGAGGGGTGGAGGAAGGACCGGGCGCTCATGGAAGGTCATAATGAGCTGGTAGCGCTGGAACTTCCAAACCTGGTTGGAGATGGACTTCACCTCGAAGAATGTATTGCTATGATGATGGACAACGACAGACAGAAATACCAAGAAACCAACCAAGAAATATTATATTACATCCACTGAAAGCTAAAATAAACGGAATCAGTGGCACAGCCACTTCAGAGAGTATACAGAGTATGGAGATAGAAATATAAATAAATGCAGCATAATAAATGGTTAAATGAGATTAAACCCTCAATTTAACTATTGTTTTTTTCCCCATTGTGCACTTTTCGGTAATTACCCTAACAAATGTGGAGAAGGGGATCATTCTTGTTACATGGATTATTCAAAGGCACAATAACAAATCATTAGCATGATAATGTCTCTGCGGAAGAAGCACCATCCCAATTTGTTAATATAATTTGCTACCAGCCACTAATTAGTGTGGCTTAAAGGGATAGTTCAGATTTTTTGAAGTGGGGTTGTATAGACATGGAAACTAAGAAATGTACTGCTGTGGATGGGGCCACACAGCAAAGCATATTTTAGCCTCCTAAAAAAGGACCACCTAAAAAAATCAGTTTAAGTGTACGCTATATGTAGAATATTTTCACCACCATACCTTGTCGTCAGACGGCCCTTTATGACGGGGAACTGAAGCCGTTATATCGCTTTCTTAAAAGCCACCAGATTACTTTGACAAAAGTAATTTCAACTCACAGAACATGGGAGCTGCTGGTCTACCGCTGCCTCATCAGTTAGTTACAGGGTAGTTTGTGTTATTGTCTGACTTTGGTGAATCCAGACTAACCTTTAAAAACACCAAAGTCACACAATAACACAAACTAACTAACCAATCAAGGCAGCAGTAGACCGTGTTCTGCGAGGTGAAATTACTGTTTTTGTCAAAGGAATCTGGTGGATTTGAAGAGAGCATAGATGTATCCAACAGCTTCAGTTCCCTGTTTTAAAGGGCTGTCTGTTGGCAAGGTAAAGCGGTGATTCTAAATATAGCATACATTTAAACTGATATTGATTTTTTGTGGCTAAAAAAGGTTTTTCTGTGGGGCCCCGTCCACAGCAGTACATTGCTTTGCTTCCGTGTCAGGACTCCTGTCTGCTTCTCCAAACTGCAGATCGCCGTCTACTGTCGTTAATTCACTATGGATATAAGTATCTCATGAAATCAGAACTATCCCTTTAACAGCAGCCCAAATCCAAACTACTGTAATTTCTCTTTTTCTCTCACATACACAAATTAATCTCAAATAAAGTCTAAAACACTTATGTCGACTTATGTTTGGTTAAAACAGTATTAATTAGATGCACTGCCATGATGTCTGTGATACTGTTTTTGTGGGGGTGTTGAAGGACAGAGAGAAATAATTTCTGTCATCATGTTGACAAAATGAGTGTGTTTCAGGTCCTGAGGAGCCTGTAAAGCAGTGTGGTGTCTATAGTTAGTTGCAGGTGGAAAAGCTAAAATCATGAGAGAGTTTACGTACTTGAACACAGCTATGAGTAGGTTGACCAGCAGTATGTTGGCCACCAGCAGATAGCAGGCCATGATGGCTGGGACAATCCAGGCGCCCGTCTTACAGGGAGGCAGGGCCACCACCCCCCCATCCTCTGTGGTGATGTTCTGCCCACAGGGGGCTGCGCACCGCCACAAAACAAACACACACATACAAGTTAATACAAGGTCAACAGTGTCTGTAGAGACTTGAATTCATCATGAATATTTTAGTAGAAATGTGTAGATGCACAAGAAATTAGAAAGACATGCAGACACATGACATAAACAAAAGATAAAGTACATAGTAAAAATGTAAAATAAAATATAAGCAAATTAAAATAAATAACACATAACACATTCAAGCACATACTGTACACTGAGTTACAAGACAACAATTACAAACAAAGAGACAAGCAGACCTGAAAATACCAAACAAAATGCATAACTACATATTTTGCAAACAAACAAGAAGCATAATTTGTCTTTATGCTTCTTAAAGAAGGGACTGGAAACAGTGGACACTATAATGGTAGAGGCTCATGTTCAGAAATGTGCATCTGAAAACAAAATACATTCATCATGTCTCATCACAATTTGTGTTCCCAATATATTTAAACATGCAGTGGATGTTTAAAATATATTGTCACATATGTGTGCCATAGCTTCATTCAGCAATGGTTGATTGCTCTGAATCGTTTGAAATGTATTTAGGATACATAGTATGTTTTTTCCATCTGTGATGGTTCAGTTGCTGTGGCTTATCTGGGGAACATTCAGCATTTGTTCTTGGTTTGTTTGCCTTTGAGATTCATTCTAGTCATGCTCATCATTGCTTGATGTTCAATTGTTTCACACAATGCAGCCCAAAGACAGAGAACTGAAGTAAATGTTCTATTTTTAAAATTTTCACCTTCAAAAAATTTGGATTAAAAACTCTGACAACTGAACCACGTGAAAAAACAGATTACAGATGATGAAAGGTGGCTGATAAATATATTCTGGTGTGGATGTTTGTATGTATGGTGTGGTATTCATATGTATGTATGTATGTATGTATGTATGCATGCATGTATGTATGTTGTGGTATTCGTATGTATGTATGTATGTATGTATGTATGTATGTATGTATGGTGTGGTATTCATATGTATGTATGTATGTATGTATGTATGTATGTATGTATGTATGTATGTATGTATGTATGTATGTATGTGAATGTGTATATTCAGATGTCAATTTCAATGCTTACTTATATTAAATGTTGGCTATATTGTTATAGAAATATGTTTGGCGATGTTGCAGTGTGATATGATTCATGTGACAGACGTGTTGACATGGCAGGGTCACTTCTTCAAATGAAACTAATTGAAAGTCAAGGAACAAAATGAGTGGAAGAAACATCAAGGGACTATCAAACTTTTACATTTTGATAGTTCCTCTTGATGTGACAACTGACAAAAAACAAAGAGCATCAAAATATTATATTATGTACATTTGAAAAAGTGCTACTGCCACGTAACAGTGCCATTTGCCAGCCAGTGCCAAAATTAGTCAGGGTAAAGTTGCTTACAAAATATAGCATTAGGTCAAGCTACTAGTTGGTCAATCAAAGATTTGGAGAATATAGGCAGCCTCATTCAATCAGACTGTCATACACTTTAAATGATCTGAAACAAGCTTCTGGTATTTAAAGAAAATGCTGTTTGGATTCAGTAGCTGAGCCAAGATACCAAAAGGCAACTTTAACCTTAGAGCGTGTGGAGCCGCATGCACACTTTTGTCTCAAGTGGCCTCTAGGGGAGGGAGTGGGCATGACACGTTGGTAATGTGAGGATGATGAAGGAGAGGTGGGAAAGGTAGATGTGATTAAATTGAGGTCTATATCTATTTCTTTACTGGGGGTTTGACTGCACTGGGCAAGGTGGGATGCACCACTACTACGCCAGGTTCCATAAGTTCGTAAGTAATTTTCAGCCAGCCAGAGTTTTTCATTCAGCCTTTGCTGTAACTTCCTACTATGCATATCTGAAACAAAGAATAAAAACATTATTTCAGATCTCTTCTCTTTGGGCCACTTCTCACATTCTGTGCACACCATCATATACACACAACCACACAAAAAGACAACAGAACAGCAGCACACAAATGCACTCTCACTCCCACAGACACTTTATTGAGTCAAATGTCACTTTGTAAAATAATGTAGAGACAAAAAAGATCAGGACAAACTGAGAGTAAAAATGAATGTCCTCATGTAAGAAGCTGAGTAACTTGACAAAAAGATTCTGCAGATGATGTAGAAGCAACATTTGTCAAAATTCCCCCTATTATCATGCAGTTTGTCTTGTAGCACAGTGTTTTAATATGTATGCGTTATAAAAGGATATCTTTTCAGTAATATGTTCACCTGTGGAGGAATGGCTGACAATTTAATGACGAGATAGATGTGTATTTGGTCACATTAGATGTGTATTCGGTCACGTTTCATCTCTGTTCAGAGTCAGGAACTATTCTCCCACGAATTAACAAAAAGTACGTTTATTCAAGAGCTCTGAGACTCTGGCCCTGAACTTACGGTCAATCTGGTCGGCAAACACCTCTCCATAGATCATCCAGTAAGGCATGAAGAAGATGTTCCTTGCTAGCATCCAGGACGGGTCTTCATTAGGGTTGAGGATGGCCTGACGCGCCACCCCAAAACTCATCAGCACCACCAACATGATGATCACAAAATACATCATGTCGATCATCTGTCAGAGGGAGGAGGGTCGTCAGAGGGAGAAGGGAAGGGGTGAGTGGTTTGACAAGAGAAAAACATGGGGAGCAGTTGGTAAGAATGTTTATAGCAGGGTTCCTGCACATTTTCCATTTCAAAATTCCAGACTTCTCTGTAGATTTTTCAGACCATATTTGACAATTGAGTACAAATAGCTATGTATATTATCTGGCCTGTGTGCTCTCTCATGAATCTGTCTTCATTTTAGATTGACAACAGTTAGTTTAAACATTTTTCGGGAGTTTCCAGAGGCAGCGAGTCACGCTGGACGCTCCTGATTTGCAGAGTAGCCTAGACCTCAACTTTATGCAAATGAGGATTGGCCAACGCGACGCCCCGTCCCTCAAAACACGCTGTGGTGCTACCAGAATGCATTGCACGGCTGCTTACATAGACAATGAATGGGAAGCGTGGAAATGACAGTGACTGTGGACATGTACCGTCACACAGTGGTAAACACTTTGGCTATTTCTTTTTTCCATACTTATCCAGACATGGAAATGACTAAAAATCAAATTCCATACTTTTCCATACTGTGTAGGAACCCTGTTATCGGAACAATGATAAAAAAGAAGCAACAGCTAAAGAAAGCAGTGATGAGGCAAAACAAGAGAACGGGGAGGGAGCGTGTTCTGTTACAGCTGGAGAAGAATTTCGATGAATGATTGTCTTCATTAGCATTTTTTGATTACTATCCCTCTGAGTCTTGGATGGTCAATCAAAGTTCAATTTAGTTTGCTCTGGAATGAAACCGAAACACAATATTCAAAATGCACTTAATTTAGGTTAATCTAACTCAGATGAAAGGAGTCTCTGTCTGTATGTCTGTGCTTCGAATTTTCTCAACAACTGTTCATCTGATCGACTTCACACTCGCCGTCTGTATCGCTCTGAAACTAAGGAAGCACAGTGTCGAGTGTGAAGTTGTTTGGATGAATGGTACTCAAGAAAGCTGCAAGCAGTAATACCGGAGGCCAAGCAATCTGCCCGTTCTGAACGGGTACTGCACTAGTCCCAGATTGATTCAGGATGTTACAGAGCTGAAGGGGGGAAACACTTCTAATTTATATTCCACTGGCCTCTGTATATTTTTTTGATAAAGGGTGTTATGCATTGTCTTTCTAAAAAGCTGAAACACATTTTAAGGGCAAATTGGAGCTATACGGTTGTCATTTTAATCATTATCACCAATTTGGCAGAAAAGAAGCATTATAATGTTGTTTTTTTGCATAAAGACTTTGTAAAACTGCATTGTGTAACGACTGCTAGTGGGACAGAAGACGGCCTAAAAGTATGGTGGTACTTGAGTTTTCTGCTGTTATTTACATTGCAGTATTGGTTTTTCATTACTTCAAACTACAACATCATATATGCCAATTATCTGACATTGAATCCAAATCCAAATCCATATCCCCTTCCCGCTCTCTCTTTCTAACTAATTGCTGATTTTAATATCAAACAGCGTTTGTGTCCAGCGGTACACAGGCCATGTCAAAGACAGAGGAACATCAGACAGATCCAAATTTCAGCCTTTGATCCCTTCTCTAGTTTTGTCTTCATGTATGTATCGGAGGCTCTGATCTTGTGCTCTTTGAGATCAAACAATGAAGTTTAGAGGCACAGAAGCTCTATTAGGACCAAACCTGCAAACCACATACAAATTAAACCTTTGTAATCATGGGACTCAGTGAACTCTTATAATCAATATGGATTAAAAATCAAGTAAGAGTCAGACATAAATGAAGAATCCATAATGCAGAGAGAGATAAGAGATGCTCAGGGTTCCTACACATTTTCCATTTCAAAATTCCAGACTTCAGATCCTATTTGACATCTGAGTACAAATAGCTATGTTTATTATCTTGCCCGCACTCTCTTATGGTACGTGTCCACAGTGGCGTTTTTTGGACGCGAGTGATCATGTCGCTTCCCAGCATTGGACCCTTGACCCAGTATCCTGACACAGCAGCTGTCAATTTATCTTCATAATGACCAACAATGAAAAAATCCAGGCTCCACCTCCTTCAACCGCCCAAACACTTTGCTGCACCTGACTGGACGAACGCTTTCACTCGTGGACTGTCTGCTCCTGGATTTCAAACCCGGACCAACATGGCGGCTCATTTGGAAACTTTTTATTACCTTGTGAAAACAGTTCACCAGAATGTGTTTCTGTAAACATCTGAGGCGAGAAATAAGCCATGCAGTTGCTGAATCTGTCTTCATTTTAGATCGACAACGGTTAGTTCAAAAGATTTTCGAGAGGCGGCGAGTCTCCCCTGATTTACATTTAGTAGTGACACGTCTCTCAAAAGGCGTCGTGCCGCTACCAGAATGCATTGCACGGCTGCTTACATAGACAATGAATGGGAAGCATGGAAATGACAGTGACTGTGGACATGTACCATCACACAGTGGTAAACACTTTGACTCCAAACGCCATGAAAAAAACCCTGCTTGTATTTAATTTATTTTTTGAGAAATTTTATATTTTAGAAAAAAGAATAGGGGCAATAGTCTGGAAACACAAATATTTGTCCATACTCTCTTTTCTTTTTTCCATATTTATCCAGACCTGGAGATTACTAAAATCAAATGGCATACTTTTCCATACTGCGTAGGAACCCTGGATGCTGTAGATAGAAAAGACACATGCACGCGCGCGCACACAAGCACGTGCACGCACACACACCACCCCTGCCTCCTCTCACCATCTTGCCAATCATCATCACATAGGGGCCCAGGTACTTGTTGACCCCAAAGATGTCCAGCAGCCGGATGTACCAATAGATGATGTTGACGCAATAGATGACCCGCCCGTAGCTCATGAGCGGCGGCTCCTGGAGACGCAGAACCATGCCAACGGAGAATATGAGGATGGCCATGAGGTCTGTGATGTTCCAGTACTCCTGAAGCCACACCTTCACCTTCTGTAACAACTTCCCCGGCTCTGACATCAGGATCTGGAACAGACGGTTGGAGGGAAATCAGTTGAGAGAGGAAAGGAAGATGAAGATGCTGAAATGCAGGAATGATGGAAAGATGTAGGGCTGGGCAATATGGCCAAAATCTTCTATCTCGATATAGGCCATTTATATCCCGATATAGCATGTATAGCATGTTTTCTGGTAATTTATTAAATAGTCTATATGAAATAACCGCATGGTAAAGCCTATTTTTGTATACTCCTGTGTGAGTTAAATACTTGACAAATGAAAAGTACTGAGTATTTTCTCAGATACTTAAGAACTTTCGAACAGTTTCAAGTGAAATTCTAGACAAAATAAATATTTTTTCCTGCTATACACTGACTGTGTTTACATGCATGCACACAAATAGTGAGATGAACAAAAAAAAAACGTCATCATGACATCTCAGTATATGATTTATCACAATGTGATTCTACTGAACGTTGATAAATTACCATATTGACTTATTGCCCAGCCCTAGAAAGATGTGTTCATAAATACAGAAATTGAAGGGAAACACTGAAGCGAGCCCAAAAGGTGACTGAAATAGAAGAAATGCAATACATCATGACCACCATAAGAGGGCAGTATGAGTTTGCCAGTCAGGGCATGTAGCAGATGTCTAAGGAGGCATTGGTGTGCAGCTGAGAATGATGTGCCACAATGATTAATGCATTTCATAAACGTACAGTAGAAACAGCCACAGAGTGAGGCTGAACTAGATAGTCGCATATGGCCACACACCTGTATTTTCTATTTACTATTTTTCCTTATTTGTTTTCCCATCTCTGTCTCTTGCCTTCATTTCCACCCTACTTCCTTTCTATTTCCTCTTGGCTCTTGCTTCCCCTTCAATGGTCGCACCACAGTTTTGCCTATTTATTATGATGATATGGACAGGATGCTTAGCCTTTTGCCTTCCTTGCTTTGTGTCTTTAGTTCTACTTGTAGTGGTGAATAATTGATTATTGTTTACAAAATAGTTATGGATGCAGCTGGTGCACATTTGCATGTAGCCACTGCGAGGATGTGTTGTACCTCTCTCATCTTCTCAATGCCGTTGGTGAAGATGTAAGCGATGACGATCCACTCTTGAGGAGAGGGCCACAGGTCCATCTTGACCAGGACAATGTAGTTGAACAACATCAGGTAGCCCACGTATGCCATCTACATAAAAAAAACACCACAGCAGAGGGAAATCAGCAGGGACACTTTTAAGGTTATGTGCTTGTGTTGGTGTGCTTTTCCCACAATAGCAAACTGTACATCAATAAAGTTCAATTATTTCTCTGCAAACAAATTGGCTCAAAGGCTTTTGTGTGCAACTGCCCAAATTAAACAGATATTTAACGAATCATTGACCCTCATTACACCTCCCTCTAATGCGGTTTTTCAGATCTGATAAGAGATTTGATGTCAAGACACCTGATGGCTGTACTTCCACACATGGCCTGAAAATGTCCATTATGTGTCTCCTGTGGCTGTATCTATTTAAATCCATGTCAGCTGTCCACTTTCATTTTTCCTGCTCTTATTTGTGCACCGTGGCTTATCATGATCCAGACCAGATACAAATTCTGATCACAATGCAAGCTTAACCATCTGAAGAATAGGCCTGGAAGACCCGACACAAATTTATTCAAAATCCATTTTTATGTGTTTATCTCATTCACAGGTTACATTACTGGATTTCAATCCAATATTTGACATTTTTGATTCAGCAATTTGTGATCCTCTGAGACCATTTAAACGGCATGAATATATTAAGTGATATATACAACAGTGATTTGGACCGCGATGCAAAACTGTTCCTACCTTTAAATCTGGAACACAAAAATGAAAAGCTTTGACATATTTAAATTAAAGATGGAAGTTAACTACAAACAAAGTGGGGATGGTGTCTCCTCCAGTCCATGCTTAAATCAAGTATTCCAGTGAAGTACGCACATAAAGTGATTTTAATAATGTGTGACCAGGACTGTCAATCAATCCCACACGCACAGTGGGTTTGTGTTATACGTTTGACTAATATTACTTTAAACGGGGCAGCCCTCTACAGCAGATGACGGCTTTGAATACAAATCCGGTAATGAGGTAAAGACCACATTTTGACCCTGAGAAAACCCGGCATCTGTTCTACGAGTGCAGTAGGTAATGAAATTCACAGTCAAATATTATTCTTTAACCTGAAGGGCAGGAAGGAGAAGTGAGGGGGGAGAAGAGGAGGGGAGTAAATAGACAAAGAAGAGAAAATAGAGTGAAACAAAAGGCAGTCAAAATATTTTCTCAGCATAAACAAACAGTGAAATCCCTGCTGGTGATGTTAAGAGATGTTTTCACTGGGCGAGCAAACTGAAGGAGGGTATGAGAGACAAAAGATCAGCTTATATCAAACATTACGTAAACGTACGCTCACAGGCAGTTACTGTACAAAACACAAGCCACACAGACTTCAAAGACAGTTACAGAATCCAGATGAACAGCACAGAAAGATGTAAAGACACACATGTAAACACTCCATAACTAAACTTCAAATCAGGGTTGTTTCTTGTTATATGCGGATTATGCGGTTGCCTAGGGCCCCCAAAGCCACCAGGAGGCCCCCAAGCTGCCATTTTCGGCCTATTTTTGGCTGGACCGCAGCAAAGCTGGGGAGCCAGCCCTATAAAAGAGAAGCATCTAGATGCAGCCCTTGCAGACACTACAAACCACGCCCACTACAAAACATGCCCTCTTGTACACACCGCTGCTCCGCCTGGGCCCTGGTGGAGGAGAGGCTGAGAGGAAGAGAATGTTTACCCGAGTATGGTGCAACTTCCCCTGGGTAAATTTGGCCGAATGTTGTGCTGGGTTTCTAGAGCTCCAAATTGACACATTTTTCTGGGCTTTTTTCAGAGTGTCTCTGCAGTGGAGGGGAGGCTGAGGCAGAGGATGTTTACCTAAGTATGGTGGAACTTCCCTGTGATGGATGTGGGCGAATGTTGGGCCGGGTTTCTGAAGCTTCTGGAGCTCCAAATTAACACGGGGGGGGCGACAGATTCAAACTTTTAACTTTGAAGACTAGTTCTCCTGAGTTTCTGTCTAAACCTCACCCACCCGCTGCTGGACTACAACCACTGGGGAGACACTTGGAGCTGCAGAACCTCCAGAAACTTGGCCCATGCTTGTGTAAAATTCCCCTGCCTCAGCCTCCCCTCCACTGGGGAGACAATCTGAAAAAAAAGCCTGGAAAAATGTAATTTTGGAGCATCACAAAGCTGGCACGACATTTGCTCAAATGCACCCCAGGGATGAGACTCTGTGCTTGGCTAAACATCAGGTAAACATCCTCGGGCTGGAGCAAAAACTCTAACTCTTCCAATCACAGGACACGGTGAGGCATGTCAAGAGCACGGTAGGGCGGGACCAAGAGACCTTCCTTCAACTTCCTTCATGGTTGTCTGCGGCTGCATCTGGAACTACTTGCTATAAAAGGGATAGTTTGTCGCTGAGTGAGTGCCGAAGTTGGTGTCAGTGATGAAGTTACACCATTGGTCAACGTGCTTGATGACGTCAGTGGAGTTGGAGCTTCTCCATTGGCTGTTACTCTTTCAAAATGATTCAGCGTGACAGTACATAACAAACAAATATTACTGGGACAGCTACAGTTTACACATTATAGACAGCATGGACTATCTCTGTAACAACGTAGCCACAACTAAACACATTGACCATACACGGTCAATAACCAATAATATAACGACATTCGTCAATCAATCTTGTACTCCTCCTAATTTAACAACAACAGTTGAGGGAAGTGTGTGTGGAGCCATTGCTAACAGCCCTCTGTAGCTCCATACTGCACTGAACTCTAAGCCCACCCACTTTTCAGAGGTCCAATCGAATGAGAAGGAATTGATTTCCTGCTCAAATATACAGTTTTACTGGGAAATATGTATGGAAACTGTATGGAAACTAAAGACACTCTAACTTCTGTTTCTAACTCTAACTCTAACCCCTGCATGTGTGTAGCAGGACTACCATGTAGCTTGGGTGCACTGATGAGTGGCTAGTATGTAGCATATTGTGACTCGTGGTGTCACACAGGCACAGGGAGCATTTAAGCAAGACAGACCCTGTGAATGATATTTAAATTAGAGGCCAGGATCCATATTTTGATTGTCCTTCTCATATCTGTAAATTAACTTCATTGAACTACACGGTGCGACTGGACACAGACAAATAACCAGTAGAAAATGGAACAACAGTGTCATCATCATCTTTTCATTGTAATTCTGCCTTTCATAGTAATTAGCATGGGGATGGGGGTCTGTTTTGGGGCCGTCACTGTGATGATGACAGCCCCTGTTGCCCCCTTCAGCTGTGCAGCGTCTCACACTAACCCTGTCGGTTTCAGGGTCCGCCGTCCATCTGCTAATGGGCCCTTCCTCCCTCACGGTCAACCACCTGGATATCCGTCAGCGCCGGGGTCCGGGGGGGGCCTCTGGAGGCGCAGACCTGAGTCCACGAGAAGTTCGTTCCCAGAGGAGGGGGTCTGCTTCAGAATGTGGCTCGGGACTTTGTCGTCATCTCCTCCCCGGCCGCCTCTAGTTGTTTCACTCGTCACTCGTTTTCCCGGCACCGAACTGAGTTTCATGGTAATGGTGATGTTGACAGGAGGCTGCAGGCATCGACAAATGGGAGCAGGTGACAGGTGACGGAGAACGTCCGGCAGGCCGCGTGTTTTTACACGGCTTGTATCAATGAAAGGCTGCAGTTAACAGGGATGGACTCTGGTATGTGTAAGACCACCATGTGTCGCCGTGCTATCAACTGCAAAACTTTACCAGTTAGATCTTTTGTAAGACGTCCAAAATACATGTGTGATCATATCGGGGTCAAAAATGTGTAGGGAGGCGAAGGGATGACGTGTTTTTGTAAGCCAACCTGGAAGCTAGCATCGCCATGGATTCCCTCATCAAAAAGCCTATGTGATTTTTGCATTGCATTTTGGATCATTGCAGAAAATAAGTTCTGTGGCGAACACAAGTTTATGATACTTATATGATTTGTCAAGCAAGATGCAATCTCCAAAAGTAAAATGCTAACGTTAGGCTATCAACGAACTACACCAACGGTCGCATTTCGCAGTCCCACGTCGCCGTCGGCACTACTAAACTGACGGTGACGTTTAATGTCCTCAACACCCTCTGTAGTCTCATTCAGCCACTTGTTAGCAGACCTTATTTCAGAAGTCTAAACAAAAACACATTAAAAAAAAAAAAGATTAACTTCGAGACGAGAGAACCGGAAGTGCTAAAATGCTAACTCATTTCCAGATTTTAAAACTACAAATTTAGGCGCCCTATAGAGGCTCAATGTAAAAATCTAAATTACAGCCCGTATTCAGAAACTGTGCCTTTAAACAAGCCGTCGGTTGTGATGTCACAACTATAGCGTACTATATATAGGTAGAAAGTGCCGTTACATTCATTCCCACGGCTGCAATGACAGTGCAGAGACGCCAAGAGCATTGCTGCAGAAACACTGACCAATCAGAGCAGACTGGGCTTTTTCAGGAGGGGGTCTTAAAGATACAGGCACTAAAACAGAGCATTTCAAAAAGAGTGAATACAGGTATATTCAGACACACAGGATTTTTACATAAAAGCATGTAAACATGTTCTACAAGTATGAAAATGAGCATAATATGGGAGCTTTAAAAAAAAAGTGACTTTTTTTCCCCCACTGCAAATAAAATGAAGAAATGAAGCAGTTCTTGATCAGAGATATATAGCTTGAAGTAGCAGAACTACAATAGTAGAAAGCAAAAAAAGAGTTTATTTCTGTATTTTATCCACATTTTTATTCAGAAACAAAAAGTTTCGCACAGTGTTCGCACAATTCCAAAGAGGTGTATAAAATACAATATCTGGTCAATAAATAAAGTCACCTAAAAAATACAACCTGGTTGTTACATAAAGTGCAGGCGATGTTAGCCTGTTGGAGAACATTGATGATAAGGTGGAGTTGCTGCTTAGCGTACTGCTTACCGTTAGCCGTTAGCATGTAGCCAAGCTGGTGTTGTTGTTTCTGGCGCATTCTCATTACACAAGGCTACAATGGGCATGTGCAAACTGAGGAGATGATGTCATCATTTCCCAAAATCTCCCGGTTTACATATCTACACGGATACACAGTAACCAGAGTTTTAGGAAATATTAACTTTAGAAGGTGTTCTAAAAAATATCCGTTTTAGTGACTCTGCTTAGATGTGAGGCCAAAACGGAGAGGAAAATATCTGTTTACAAAAATATCCACATACATGTAGACAGGGCCTAAATGTGATTTCAAGTTGCACACCAAGTTGAGAAAGATGCCTTCAGGCGTGCAAGGTACATGCTCCTATCACAACCCAAAATACAGATACAGAACGATAGGGGGCTGTAATTTACCGAGGGAGAAGATTGCAGCACCGGGGCATGAGTTCATAATATTCCCCGGTAAAACAACACACGTTTATCTGGCAAATACTCTGTGAAATTACCTGTCGTCCTGGGGGCCTGGAGGCGACTCGTCCAATTGTTCTTTTGTTGTGGCCTGCTCTGGTTACGGTCTCTCACACATCAGTTATTAGAATCTGTGCGGGGCCTGCAGACAATCAGATCTGAAAATAGTCAGAGTTCATACAAAATTTAATTGTGACAGAGGATCACAGTAACAACATTTCCATGAAGGAAGTTGAAATTCATTTGACAGCCGAGTTACTCAAATATATGTGAATATACCAGACTCGTGTCAACCCCCGCCATCTTTTAGAGCAGATACGGTACCATCGGGGCGCTGCTGCACCCACTGCTACTCAAAATGAGAAGTGAATAATGAAGTGGATTCGGTGGCTTTGAGGGCAGAGGCGAGTGGAAGAATTAACGTCAGGGTTGAATTAATAGACTACTGTGCTCTTCCAACCTCAGCGTGTGAGGATGAAGGCCTGCTAATTAATTGCAAAACAAAGAAAAGATGATAAAAAAGCTGGTATTGAGGCTGCATTCGTGAGATGAAAGACACTAATGCTGCTTGTAAAGAGAAAGACAATGAGACGGACAAAAAGCTGTTAAATTGAAACTTTGTTTTCTTTCCCGTCCGACCTTTTCTCAAAGGTCCCATATTGTAAAAAGTGAGATTACCACGGCTTTCTTTTTTTCTGATAAAGCAGGTCTAGGTGCTATATAAATACTGGTAACGCTCAATCCACAGAGAAATGCACACAGCCCGTATTCAGAATCTGTGCCTTTAAACGAGCCGCCAGGACTTCTGTTAAGTTGTGATGTCACAACTATACTATATATATAGGTAGAAAGTGCAGCTACGGTGCCGTTACAGTCAGTCCCCGGCTGCAATGACGATGCAGAGACACAGAGAGCGCAGATGCGGAAGACCTAGAAACATTGACCCATCAGAGCAGACTGGGCTTTTTCAGGAGGGGGGGCTTAAAGGTATACTGTGCAGCAATTGTCGGTTAGTCTCGCGATACCAGACAATCGGAGATCTCCGCCTACCAATCGTCGGGGGACTTCTAATGCAAGGTAGTTACTTGGATGCCGGCAAGGATGGCTGATAACAAATACCCCTTTTACACAGCCTGTTAAAGCTGTAAATGTTCCGTCGTTATTATGCCGAGGAACCGTGACGAAGCGTTGGTATTTTACGACCTGGGTTACACCCCCATGTGGGGTCCAAAGGCTGTTTGGCCATGCCCACAAATGTCCCGACCGTAGGTAAATAATAAGAAAAGAGAAAATCCAGGCAGAGGGCAGCGTCTCTGTAGATACAGACACCATCACACACTTCTAGTGGCTCATAATTGAGAGCGATTACTTTCATATTATGAGCGTTTCAGACAGAGGGTGAATACAGGTATATTCAGACTGACAGTATGAGAAAAATAAAGTGTTTTTTGACCATTAAAGCATGCAAGCATCCTGTATCTGTGATACAAGACTAGGATTTAGGATCGCCTGTCTGTAAATAAACCAGAGGACAAGAGTGCAATGCTGTTTCCATGGCAATGGGGAGCAAACTAAAGTCAGTCAAGCGACTGTTGGAGCACACTTCCTGGGCAGAGTGACAATTACAGTGGCTGTCAGAGCATCCAATGCCATTATAAAACCGTTTCTGTAACCCTTACAGGCAGAGGAGCGGCGGGAAGGGAGATATGGTTTGGTCTTCGTTTCTCTGTAAAGCTGCTATCAAGATTTTTATATTAAAATGGATCAAATGACTATGTGTATTATCAGTAGGTATGTAGTATGTCATCTCCCTTGTATGCAAAATGACCAAAATGCATCCCCCTTGTTAACCTACCACTCCCTCTCTCCACAGAGTGCAGCACGGAGGGGTTCTTTAGTTGAATGTTAGTCTACTCTGACTGACTCATTGATCCTTTATCTGACTAAGGTTTGTGAGTTAGAATCTACGGCCCCGACCGTGGCTCTGAAATATCACAACTGTGCTGCGCTGTCCATGGCGCTGAAGTAGCAGACAGATTTGTAATTGCAACTTTTTCTGAGTCCCGCCCTTAAACTGTATAGAAAAGATGGTCGAAGCTTTCAGGTCTGAAAAGTGAAGTGCCTTAAACTTGCATTCTTTCCAATGGTCAGCAGGGGCCGACTCCACTGGCTGAAAAAAGACTTCCGGTTGTATACAAGTCAATGGGAAAATAAACCTACTTCTCACTTGATTTATTACCTCAGTAAACAGTTTCCTACTGAGTTTATAGTCTCAATTGCTAGTTTCAAGTCTTCTTCAATACAGCATTATGTTCATTTAGTAAATTATGGTCCCATTTAGAGGATAATAGACAATAAAGCAGTGTATGCTTTCAGGCGTGGTTACCTTGTGATTAACAGGTCACCGTGGTAGCGACAGGATAGTCTTAGCAATGCTAACCATGGCACTGTGTACATTTAAATAGACGGGAACTTTTTTTGGGGTGTTCGTCTTACGCCTTTGACTCTTTCACAGTGTGTTTTGAGTTCATTAAAGTTAATTGTGACATTTTTATTGTCTAAAATGTCTTAAAGTCTGCATTTGGTTGCATCTTGTTAACCAAGCTAGCTATGTGGCGCTAGCGGCTGGAAACTCACAGCGTTTGCTGCAGTGACACAGAGCCAGTTGAAAATCGGCAGATTCCCCTAAGATACCAGCTAACGCTAGTGCCGGGTAGCTAGCCTGGTTAGCAAGGTGCAACCGAAAATCTGCAAACTTTCCCTCTTTAGTTGTTAGCTTAGCGCCATTCAAAAACAGTGGCTTAGCGCTTCTCTCCAGCTTCACTTTCTCATCCAAATATGGTCACATTGAGTTGCAGAAGACCAAAGATGGCGGCGGCCAAAATGCCAAACTCGAGGCTTCAAAATAGTAGGGGGTTAAAAAAAAAAAAGGGAGTACAGAATACAGAACCAAAAGAGTCGTACAGTGGGTGGTAAATGAAACAATCTCGTAATTGTGAGATCTTTCCTTGTAATTACGAGATATTAACTCA